>APFE030473059.1:67150-101898 GCA_000404065.3 Pinus taeda | reverse complement strand
TTTTGACTGGCAGTCTAAAAATAGACTCCACCCATATGTCTAAAAATAGAGGTCCATCTATTTTTACCAACATGACCAATCATCCATAAATAACATCTTGCAACTCATAGGCCATGATCCATATGTCTAAAAATAGACATAGTCTAAAAATAGACTTTGCGCCAAAAATAGCCTGTGGGCCCACTTAGTGAAGGCAGCTTCTTTTCACTAAGCTCCATCATCTTGTTGTATTTTCAACACTCCCTCTCAACAAGATATGGATTATCTACAACCCCTATCCTGCCTCTGTGGTATTCTAATTTTCTCCTGGTGAGCGCCTTCATCAAGATATCAGCATCCTGATCCTTCGTGGGAATGTATGAAAGTAACATGATTCTTCGTTGCACACAATCTCTGATATGATGGTACCTGATGTCGATGTTCTTGGATCTATCATGAAATACTGGATTAGCTGAGAGTTTAATGCAACTCTGGTTATCACAATAAATCACAGTAGGCTCCAAGTGTGACCCGAACAACCTGATCAAGATCTTCCTCATCCATATAGCCTCGCATGCAGCCAAACTTGCTGCCATATACTCGGCCTCTGCTGAACTGAGTGCCACAGATCTCTGATTCCTGCTATACCAAGAAACTTTTGTCAACCCGATACTGAAGATCCCTCCAGATGTGCTCTTTCTGTCCGTTGGGCTCCCTACCTAATCTGCATCTATGAAGCCACATAGCTTCACCTTATGCTCTTGTTTGTACCACAATCCATATCCCGATGTGCCTCTGGGATAACGCAATACATGCTTGCTTGCCTTCCATAAGAGCTTGGTTGGCTTAACCATAGCTTGTGAAATATGGTTAACAACATAACATATATCGGGTCATGTATTGACCAGATACATAAGTGACCCCACCAATTATCGATAAACAGTGGCATCCACTACCTCTGTTGAAGTAGCATCCTCTTTCCTCCAACCTCCAGGAAGAGGAGTATCAACAGGCTTGTAGCCATGCATGTTGAACTTCTCCAGTATCTCCTAGGCATACTTACCCTGAGAAACAAATAGTCCATCACTGTGCTGCCAAATTTCCAATCCCAGGAAATAATGAAGGAGGCCCAAGTCCTTCATCTCAAACTCTCTAGCAAGATCCTCCTTGCATGAAAGTATCAACAACTCATTTCCTGTCAAAATCAAATCATCTACATAAAGTACAATGATCAGCAACTTACCCTCCACCACAATCTGGTATAGGTTAGGATCCGCCTCACTCTTGGAGAATCCAAGTCTGGTGAAATAACTGTTTATCCATGTGTACCAAGCACGAGGTGTTTGTTTCAACCCATACAACACTCTCTTGAGCCTGCACACATGTGACTCGCTGCTGAAGATCTCAAAACCTTCGGACTGCTCTATGTACACCTCCTCCTCAATTACTCTATTGAGGAACACAGTCTTCACATCCATCTGATGGATGTGCCATGCCATTTGCACTGAGAGAGCAAGAATCGTCTGTATTGAAGAATACCTTGCGACAGGTGCAAAGGTCTCCTCATAATCGATCCCCTCTATCTGTGAGAAGCCTCGGGCAACAAATCTTGCCTTGTACTTCTCCACACTCTTGTCAGCTGCCTGTTTCACTTTGTAGATCCATCTCAAACCCACCACTGATTTCCTCTCTGGTCTTGGGACAATCTACCATGCATTGTTTCTGAAAATCGAATCATACTCTTCCACCATGGAATCTACCCATGCGGGATCCTCCACAGCTTCCTCGAAATAGGATGGCTTAGTCACGAAACATTTGCTCACAAGAGCCATGTATCCAGTGTACCGATCAGGTGAGTGTCTCTATCTGCGCTGTGCTGTAGGTGGTTCTACAACCTTCTCTACATCTTGAGCCAGTCGCTCAGCTTCTGTAGTGCGCTTTCGCCCTCTAATGGTTGGCGCTGCATGAATGGTCTCTTTGACTCCATGAACTTCATCTTGTGGTTGATCCACATCCTGAAGCTCATCCTTAGGAACTAATAGCTCCTCATCTGCATGCAAGTGTGGCTCCCTCTCAAGTGAACACTTCATGGCTTTCTCCTCCTGAAATTTGATATCCCGTTGCACAACAATCTTGCGATTGTCTGGAAAATACACAAGATAGTTGTGGGGTGTATCAGTGTACCCATAAATATCCCAACCTCTATGGTCGGCTCCTACTTCTTCCTGGCATCCTTCATCACATGCATGTAAATAGGAGAACCAAAAATCCTCAAATGGGAAATATCAGGCCTCTTACCAGAATAAGACTCCTCGGGTGTACTCATGCCAAGTATCTTATGAGGACAACGGTTCTACACATATACTATAGTATTGCATGCCTTCGTACGTAAGTGAAGGGGTAGGCCCTGATCATGCAACATCACTCGTGCAGCACCCACGATCATTCTATTCTTCCGCTCAGCAATCCCGTTCTGCTGTGGGTTATGGGGAGCTATGAGCTCTCTTTGAATCCCTTCTGTACTGCAGAAGTCCTTGAACTCACCAGAGATGAATTCACCACCATTTTCGCTCCTAAGAGCCTTCACCTTCTTCCCTGATTCCTTCTCGACCAGTGATTTGAACTCACAGAACTTTGAGTATGTCTCGCTCTTCTTCTACATGAAGAAGATCCAACACTTTCGAGAGAAATCATCAACAAAGATCACATAGTACTTGTTCTTTTCGAAGCTACTGAGAAAGGTCCACACACGTCTGTGTGAATTCTCTCAAGGATCGTCGTGGCGCAACTATCCTTCTCGTGGAAGGTGGCTTTCACAAATTTTCCCAAATTACACCCCTTGCACTGATTTGACTGCACAAGAGTGCCTTTAGGAAGCCCAGTAGAAATCTCCTGCAGTATCTTCAAAGCTCCATGGTGAAGGTGGCCCAATCTCCGGTGCCACAGCTCGCCATCATCCCGACTCACCACTCCTTCTACGTTGCATGCCATTGCTGCGTAGCCATCTACATGCAATTGATAAAGGTTCTTGACTCGAACCCCTATATTCCGGGTTTCTCTAGTTGTCTTACTGCGTAGGAAAGCCTTTCCCTCGCTGAAGACAACATCATATCCCCTGTCTTCTAACATTGCCACAGAGATAATATTCTTCTTCAATCCTGGAACATGCATCACTTCCTTCAATACGAAGGGTTTACTAGAATCCCTCTCAAAGGAAATGGTACCGATACTGATCGCACTGTATCTACCATCATCGCCCATCTCGATGTGCACTCCAAGATCTTTCTCATACAGATCAGAAAACAAATCTCGATCTCCTATCATGTGAAAAGACACACCACTGTCGAAGAACCATATGGATCCCATCACACTTGATACCAAGCATGCGATCAGCGGAAAATCCAGCTCAAACTGCCAGGCTAAGGCCTCTCCCACTGCAGATCCAACAGCTTGTTTATTTTTCTTCTTCTGCGGACAATTTGTGGCATAATGTCTGTGCTGGTGACAGTGAAAGCACTTCAACTTGGACATGTCCTGCTTCTTGCCTTTCGCACTGGAATGAGAATCTTTCTTGTTCTTCCCCTTCTTTTCTTTGGCAACCAAAGCACAATTTTCTTCATCAGATGCCTTTGATGAAGATTCGTCACTGGTATTCCGCCTGATCTCCTCTTGCACAAGATCAGACAAAAGTCTCTCCCACCCTGGCAATTTCTCCCAACCATTGACAGAGTCTTGATAGATTACCAACTCTTCGGAAGACCAAGGAGATCCAAGCTCACCAAGTCCTCATCATCAACAGTCACCCCCACACTTCCCAGCTCATCCCAGCATTGGGTGAACTTCGTGAGATACTTGGGCATACTGTCTCCTTTCTCACACTTAATGTTTCTGAGTTTATCCTTGAGCGCCAACTTCCTCTGGTCGCTCTTGCTTTGGAATAAATTTGTCAACGCTTTCCAAATCAAGTATGGAGAAGCCTTTCCATGCAGGCTGGATACAATGTGATCCTTCACGCCCTCCAACAGAATCCTTCGACACTTTGTTGTCTTCTTTTGCCAAGCCTCAACTTGAGCAGCATCAGTAGGCTTTGGGACTTCAGCATCTATGAACTCCTTCAACCCATTGTCATCTAACACCGCCTCCATCCTATCTTTCCATGAAATATAATTTGAGTTTCCTTCAAGGGCATACTCCAATCGCAATCCGTTGAAAGACATTTCAACTTCGACACCAAGAAAAAACTGCTGCAAATTCGAATTCCACCAGCTCAAAACTCAACCGCTTCTGATCTAAAATGCATGAGAACAAAGTATTTCTCGTGCAGAGATTGACTGCATGGGAATTTACTGGATATCTCACCTTCCAAAAGAAGGATGAGTCCAGAAGCTACCTGGCCCGATTATAGACTCTGCCTGAAGAAATAAAATGTAATCACTTTCTGAATAATAGATCTGATGATCAACCTTGCTTTGATACCATATAGAAATTTGAATAATATAACACTTATTCACAGAGATTATCCTGATTATACACTATTTGCAGAATGCATGCATAATACATAACCTCCTCTACCATTGATTCATCAATTGCGAGAATTAAAAAAAACAATCGCATGCGCACATTGAAAATCAATACACACATATCAACACAATATGGTTAATGGGGAAAAGCATGCAGCTGAAAAAACCCCAACTATCTGTATATTATAATGATAGAGAACATGTACATTACATAGTACAATACTCATCAACAAGTACTCATACTATCCTCCACATGCTACACAAAAACTAGCTCAGATCTGAACAAGTCCACGGGTTCCAAATCTCCTCCACTGTGTTGCCTAACTCTACTGCGCAATCCAAGTTTGAGAAAATAGATCTGATCCAGTTCAAAATTCCTTGGCTTATACTGTGCAGTCCTCATGGCAATCTCAATCAATGATGTGCAAATCCTCATGCACAACTATAGTCACAAACTGATAGTAGTCCGCACCTACTTTCACCCCACCATCTAACACCTTGTCTCCATTGAACTGTCCATGCATTGAGTTAACTGATGTATTCTTTAGTTGATTTATGAGTTAATAATTAGTGAATTAATTAATAATTAATTCACACCACTAATCACTAGTGTATTTGTCAGTTAGACTAAATACAACTAGTTCAACTAAGTCAAACTGAACACAACTCCATCAACTCCTCAATCAACTCCACCAAACTCAATCACTTGAGTTCTAACTGAAGTCCATCATGCAATAACTCAAATAACCCATGGGAAAAAAGTATTTTCTTCTGGTAGTTGCATGTGCCACATCTGTAGCTCGAACTGAAGTGCTGCAAGAGGATAAGATAATGTTTATAGTCCAAATATTATTAAGAGCTAATAATATTCGACTGTTCTATTTTTTGACTGGCCGTCTAAAAATAGACTCCGCCCATATGTCTAAAAATAGAGGTCCATCTATTTTTACCAGCATGACCAATCATCTATAAATAGCATCCTGCAACTCATATACCATGATCCGTATGTCTAAAAATAGACTTTGCGCCAATAATAGCCTGTGGGCCCACTTAATGAAGGTGACTTCTTTTCACTAAGCTCCATCATCTTGTTGCATTTTCAACAAAACGAGCTAAAGCCAGAGCTGAAAGGAGGATACCTTTGAAAGAAGAACCTTTCAACCTTTGAACATAAATTAGATGCTATTATTAAAGGAATGGATAGGCTCGAAGATAGAGTAGAAACAATCGAGAGAAAATCCCATTGGGATAGTCAACCAAGCAATACTAAGAGAAATCCAAATTTTAGGAAAAACCAAAATCATAACACTGGAAAGATTGGGCCTGACCAAAATGTTAGGCCTCCATTCCAGGAAAATTATGCTGAAGCCTCAACTTCTGATGAACCAACAGAAGACACTCAAATCAATTTGATGGGACTCAATAATGAACAATAAGTTTTCTTGACCCAAGAGGATCAAGAATCTCACATTCTTAAACAATTCCAAGCTCAGTCAGGTGAATCATTTGACTTTAGGGAAGGATATGATACAACGATTTATGAAGTCCACAAGAAATATAATCTGAGGAGCAGAAAATTGATGTTCATGAAACCAACAGACAAAGATACAAAATAGCCCAACAAAGGTAAGATCAATACCACCCCTGTACATATTCTTTCTAGAAGAACCCCTAACCTTGCTAACCTAATTATTGAAGATGTATCCGAAAAACAACCCAATAATAGACAACCTTCCACTTCTATTCCTTCCAAAGGAAACGTGGAAGAACCTTCAGAAGATAATTTGGAAACAACTTCAGCCCATAACCCCATTACTGAAAAGGAGAGATACCTAGAAAATATAGCAGAAAAAGAGAATCCAGTTGTCTGAAATACAAGAACTCAGACTGAAAAACCTTTTAATCTTGAGATTGAAGTAGGCAAATTAAAAATAGTTGTTCCATTGTCTGAATTAGCTAAACATGATGTCCACAGAAGCCAAATCAATAGATCACTTTAAATTTCTGTGAATGAAGACTCAACAAATGTTTTTGATGACCAGCCTGAATTGATTTTTGGCCCTGAAGTAAACGGAAAAACAATAGATGGAGGAGTTTCTCCTTTCTATGTAAGTTTGAATATACATGATAAAATACTTGATAATGCCATGTTTGATTCTGGTGCCTCTCATAACTTAATGCCTAAGTCCGCAATGGAGAAAATAGACCTAGACATCACCAGGCCATACAAAGACCTCTTTTCTTTTGATTCAAGTTAGGTTAGATGTGTAGGATTGATGAAAGACTTATGTGTATTGCTAGTGCAATATCCTGCCAAAACAATCTTAATGGACATAGTAGTAGCAGATATTCCACCAAAGTATAGCATGTTGTTATCCAGGTCTTGGGGTGCAAAGCTTCAAGGATCTCTACAATTGGACATTTCTTATGCTACTATTTCAGTGTTTGGTCAACCTAAGAAACTATACAGAGAAACGTTAATGAAATATGTGGTAATTAGTTAGGAGAAACCCCAAAATTTCACTATCTACTCAGTACACTTTGATATGAATTCTTTCATTCTTTACAATGGTGAAAGTGATCCTTCAATTGAATTAAAAGTTTTAGCAACAGAACCAATAGAAATGGCAAATGAAAAGTCTACTATTCAAATCTAGGAAATTTTTGAAAATAATAAAACATCAGATACACAAGAGAAACTAGAAGAAAGTAAAAAACAAGATCTCCCTATTAATCAGATTCCTGAGACTCCTGACACCAATTATGAACATGAAATTCTTTGGCACTTAGAATTTGATGGTTCATTTAACAAATTAGGAGCAGGAGCAGGAGTTTGGGCGCACAATCTTGAAAATGATCACGCTGAAGGCCATGCCTATAGATTAAACTTTAGGTGCACCAATAATATGGCAGAATATGAAGCTCTATTGCTAGGTCTTAAACTTGTCAAACGATTAGGGGCAATTAGGGTACCTATCTTAGGAGATTCTGATTTAATAATTCAATAGATTAAAGGGAAGTTTCTAACAAATGATACCAGATTAAGATATTACAGAGGAACAGTGATAGAGATTCTCAATACATTTATGGAAACTAAGCTTGCCAAAATCCCAAGAAAACGTAACTTGCAAGCTCATAGTCTGGCAACATTTGCCATCATCTGCAAATTACCATTTGAACCTAATCATCAGTTCACAACTGAGATTAGACACAGACAAACCATACCTGAAAATTTGAAGAACTGGCAAGTGATTGATAATGATAAGCAAATTATCAATTTCTTAACCCTAGAGGAAGAATTTTCTAGCACTAATATAGATGTAGATACAGTTAGTGAGTTTGATCAAACAAATAAGATAGAAACAAACATTTTAGCGGAAAGTGCAACTCAAATTCTTCACCCAACAAAATTTACCAACAAAGAAATGCAGGACCTTAAAGAAATGGATATTGATGAGATTATCGAAGGAGAATCAAAAGTTATCAATTTAAAAGATAATCATTTTCCTAAAGGATTAACTCCTTTAGAAGATCTCTTTGATTTCAATGATATCCCAAAGAAACCTAAGATAGAACCCTTAAAATCAAACATTGAAGACTATAACTTGTGGCCTGAAGAAGATCTGAAAATGGTAAAATTATCTAAATCGTTTCCCCCTGATGAAAAACTCAAATATGTTGAACTAATGAGAGAATCCCAGGATGTCTTTGCCTAGAGCTATAAAGACCTGAAATCTTATGACACCTCTATAATTCAACATACAATATCTCTGAAGGAACATAAAAAACGATTCAAACAAAAACTAAAAAGAATTAACCCTGTATTGCTCCCCTTAATTGAAAAAGAAATCAAACGAATGTATGAAGTGGGATAATTGCTCCTATCAGGTTTTGAGAGTGGGTGTCTAATTTAGTACCTACTAGGAAGAAAACTAGAGAAATCAGATTATGTCTTGATTTAAGAAATGTAAATAAGGTTTCTTTGAAGGACAATTATCCTTTACCTAAGATGGATCATATTTTACAAAGGGTAGTAGGTGCTTCTAGGATTTCACTTTTGGATGGGTTCTCAGGCTATAACCATATTCTGGTTCATCCTGATGACCAGAAGAAAACTGCTTTTACAACACCATGGGGCACATTCAAGTATGTTAAAATGCCTTTTGGACTTAAGAATGCATGGGAAACATTCCAAAGAGCAATGGATATAGCATTTTCAAAAGAAGTTCATGATTTCTTGGTTATATATAGATGACTTGACTATTTTTTCTAAATCAGATCAACAACATTTGGATCATCTGAAACAAGTATTCTTAAAATGCAGAAAATATGGTCTTTCTTTAAATCCTAAGAAATCCTTGTTTGGTCTAGAGGAAGGCAAACTCTTGGGCCATATCATTTCCAAAGATAGCATTAGAATTGATCCTGCTAGAATAGAAGCTATTTTGCAAATACCCCACCCCAGAAATGTCAAATAACTTCAAGCTTTCCTAGGAAAGATTAATTTTTTGAGAAGATTCATATCTAACTTAGCTGAATTAATTAGATTGCTTAATAATATGTTGAAAAAGGACTCAAATTTTAAATGGACAGTAGAAGCCAAACAAGCATTTGAATAAATTAAAATGGCTTTGACCAGAACACCGGTCCTTACAATTCCAAATTTTGATAGAGACTTCATAATATTTTCATTTGCATCAAAACACATCATAGCAACTATTTTACTACAAAAGGATGATCAAGGATGTGAAACCCATAGCCTTTTTAGTAAAGCACTTAGGGATGCACCATTAAAATACAAAATCATGGAAAAAAATCTTTTGCACTTGTGAAAGCTATTAAAGACTTTAGAGTCTACATATTGTACTCCCATGTAATAGCCTATGTACCAAATGTTGTTGTCAAAGACATCTTAATCCAGGATGGAATTGAAAGCAAATGAGGTAAATGGATTGCTACTATATTAGAGTATGATATTGAAATAAAACCCACAAAGCTTATAAAAGGATAGGGATTGGCTAAGCTCATGACTGAAGAAAATTGTCAAGCCCTAGATATTAGTGAACTGGATAATGAACAGGAGATGGCGACTCCACAAATCAGCTAGGCCTTCTTAGATTCACATTGGTATGCTGATATAATTTATGTATTATTAAACTTGCAGGCTCCTCCAGGGTTATCGAGAACAAAGAAAAGTTTTTCAAAGATGAAAGCTTCAAAATTTTGTATTTTAGATAATGCTCTTTTTTGGAAAAATCATGAACGTATTCTATTAAATTGTTTATTAAAAGAAGAAGCTAACAAGGTTCTCAAATAATTTCATGTAGGAGACTGTGGTGGACACCTTTACTGGAAATCAATTGCAGACAAAATCCTAAGGGTTGGATTTTATTGGCCAACCTTGTTCACTGATGTAAAGAAATTTGTCACTGCTTGCCATAAATGTCAAATTTTTAAAGGCAAGAGAAAACTATTACCTTTACCCCTGAGACCAATTTCCACTAAAAAGCCCTTCCAAAAATGGGGTTTGGACTTCATTGAAGAAATCCATCCTCCCTCTTCTGGCCAACATAAATGGATTCTCACTGCCACAGACTATTTCACCAAATGGATAGAAGCCATTCCTTTTAAACAAGCCAATGACACAGTGATTATAGGATTCTTAGAAACCAACATATTGTCTAGATTTGGCTGTCCTGAAAAGATCATAACTAATAATGCTGCTGCCTTCAAATCTAAGAAAATGATAAGTTTCTGTAATAAGTATCATATTATCTTAGGCCATTCCATAGCCTATTACCCTCAAGGTAATGGTCTAGCTGAGTCTTCCAACAAAAGCCTAATTCATATTATTAAGAAATTATTGGAAGAGAACAAGAAAAATTGGCATAAGAAACTTACTAATGCACTATGGGCAGACAGACTCATTACCAAGTATTACAAGAGAAGCTTAAGAAAATATTTTATAAAAGAACCAAGGCAGAAGATTTCTACCTTGGAGACAAAGTTTTAAGATGGGATTCTAGGAGAGAGGATAAGGGAAAACATGGGAAGTTTGACTTCCTATGGAAAGGACCTTTTATTATCCATGCCTTACAAGGGAACAATACTTACTATCTGAAAAACTTAGATGGCACAGAAATAGAAGAAGGACCAGTTAATGGTTAGATGATGAAACATTAATATGATCCTACTTTTTAATGAATTCTGATTTTAACATGTACATACTATATCCTTGGTAATGTCACAGTTTGGATTGGATAGTAACTTGATGGAGTTGAAGCCCGAAGAGAAGGCCCTAAGCTTCACAAGTGGTACTGTCATACATACAATAAAGCAACCAACAAAAGGAGATTTCAGAGCACAGTCAAAGTCACTCAGAAGGCCATTTGACCTGCTGTTCTTGACTTTCCACTAGGAGAAGCCATCCCCAAGTGGATCCAGTGTTATGCTCCTATACCAATAGGTGTCATATTTCATGATTGACTTGATGAGCTCTGTAATATGTTCATACCTTTTCTTGTTGCAAAGGTTTTTCATATTTTCAAAAAATCAAAAATTTAAAAAATGTAAAGAGGGTATACCATAAAAGAAAAATCAAAGGGTAAAAAGAATAAAGATGGTTAAAAAAATGAAAGACAATGAACTCCAAAAAAAAAGACCAAGAAAGTGTGCAAGTCTAAATGCCACTACCTTTTCATTTTCTGTAATATACAATTGTGTGCATCTTGTCATGTATGCCACAATTCATGAATAGTCAAACAACTTAAGCTTGGCTAGTTCATATTTGAATTTCATGTTTTAGAGATAGAGAATAAAATTTGACCAAACTGTTTAATCTTGGCAAGTAAGTAGATAGGTAGAGTAAATAAAAAGGAGCTCAATAATTTAATCTGAGCTCATGGATGTAATAAGTGCAAACTTAGGTAGGCTTGCCATGTAAAAGAAAAGGAAGATTTGATAAGGCTTTGCCAGTCTAAGTGCACCCAAATAAATAAGGAAAAAGGCTAGGTTAAAGTAGGTAGGGTAGGTAGATGGTGTTGCATAATTACTTGTGATGGATAATGTCTCTAAATGTGTTAATTTCTACTTTTATCACAAGTACAAGGCAGACATTATACTTGATGCAGTTCAAGCAAGACAAGGTCAAATAATTAACTTCCAATCACATTTTTCCCTAAAGATTTCACTAATTCCCCCTAAAGTATTAAGGTCTTTGAAAATTAAAGGGGCTCAGAGCATTTCTCTGACTTCTGGAGGGACCGGACCCTCGGCCCAATAATTTAAAAAACCTAAGCACTTAGAATCATCCATAAACCATTCATTTGATTTCATAAAGTCTTTTCCTAAGTAAACTCTTGTTTTACTTAGGAACAACACACAATATCATCTAAAAAACCCCTTTTTTCATCTTAAGCCTAAGTTTAAATGTATACCCGAAATGTTTAACTTAGCGCTTTCATTTCATCATCATATTAATTCCTAACTACTATTATATAAATCCTACACAACTGTAGCCTTTCCCGTGATATGTAAATATACATAAAAATACCCAAAATCTTATATACCCCTCCCCGGTTAATTATAACCATAAACATAGTTAAAATGGATTAATGGATTTACTAGAGATTCATTAATAGCCCAATCTCCCCACTCCACAAAATGGGATTAATTAACCCCTAAGGTTAATTAAGAACCCCCCGCTATTCACGATCGCCCCGATATGATTTATTAACCTATTAATCAAATCAGGCCCGCCGCAGTTAAAGTCCCGCCATACCCCACTCCTCGTCCACTGTCCGATCACTCCTCCATCATCCAATGGTCGTTGCTGATATTGCTACCCCCTTGGTGACTGTGCTTTAACGTGTGATCACCAGGCGGTTTTCCCTCCGTACACCTGCCATGCATCAGGCAGTCTATGTGATCGCTCACCCTGAGCTTGATACCGCCTAACTCCAAAAGTGGTGTGATCCCCTGCCGCTTACTGCTCTCCATAAACAACAAAATATCATTTCCCCGCCTACGTCAGTCACTCGATAATCCGAAAAACCCCGCCAACCTTGACTTTGTTAAAAAAATGAACAAAACGTCATTTTCACTATTATATGCTGCAACTGTGCTCCCATGCAAAACAACGTCCCAGTCAACTGTTCGAACTTTCAAACTGCCACCTGATCAAGAGACTTGCAGCAACTCAGCCCGTGACTGGTTATCCAACCCGCCATTGTATTTTTCACTTCATTGATACAAGTATTTATTCAAT
Source organism: Pinus taeda (assembly GCA_000404065.3). Lineage (NCBI taxonomy): Eukaryota > Viridiplantae > Streptophyta > Pinopsida > Pinales > Pinaceae > Pinus > Pinus taeda. The sequence goes on along the minus strand of APFE030473059.1, from coordinate 89,133 downwards.
CTACGCTGAAACCCTGTAATTTTGGTTTTCTATTGAAAATTCTACAAGAAAGGGCCAAATTCAGCTCTAGTCCAATCTGTGGCTGCCATAAAAAAGTTCCCAAACTTGCTGTTCGGCCTATTTTCTCATAAAAAAACCAAATTCCATTTTTGAATCCATAAGAACAAAAAATGTAAACCCCTATAGCCCTGAATGACGTGCCCATGAATGCTCCTCACAAAGACTTAGATTATCTACCTCTGGCTGATAAATATTTTCAGATAAAAGACTTATCTGGTGATAAAAACCATCTTCAGGTCTTCTTCCAAGCTAGAGATAGTTATCTGAATGGGTATGATATCTTTGGATTGTGGGAATCTAACCTTCCCATGTATTTCCTCCCCTCAGTCCATGTTTTCCCAGATTTAATTCATCAATGCTGTGCCAATTATGATCCTAACCTGAGAGTTGTTATGTCCCCAAGCCAAATAGTCCTTTTTCCCATAATTGCTCAATCCATGAATGAAATGTTGCAATTCCACTCCAGTCAGTCCCTCACTCCTATTTCCATGGGATATTTACTTGAAAAAGCATCTCAGTTTTCCTAATTAGAGGTGAGCCATATCGGTTAAACTTTCATGTTACCAAAGCACCAGCCCAAAGGTCCACCTCCTTATCTGCAGACTTGCTTCACTGAAACTGGAAGACTCATTGTTGATATGATATCCCTGATTATGGGATTTAACTCTAGTGAATATGTTGATGATACCACTCTAGTGTTATTATCAATCTTTACTCTAGGACAACCCCCTACTGTTAGATATGACTATGCCTCCTATATTGCCAATAAAATCCATGACCTTCCTGAATTTGGAAAATGAAGGAGTCTTCAAATACACCAATTTCATATATCATCTCATGTTGTATTATCAATCAGACAACTTCTCTTTTGTTATCGAGAAACTTGACACCAAAGGAAATCCAAGGTTTGTTATCTTTTGGAGTCTAATATTTCATAATACCATTGGGTCCCCTTACACTTATAGTGAGTTCATTGACCTATTTGTACATCCAACAACCACTCTGTTGACAGGAGTTTCCCCTCCTAGTATCAATGATGATATGAAGAAAATTCTCTAGTGCTCTAAGCAGTACATGATAGGTGACTGGTACCTATATAAAAACCACACAGAAAGCATGATATATGGGTGTGAACTTTTCCCTTTTAAGTTACCCAAGTATGTCCCAATGAGATTATTTACATTGGAGTATTTTAGGTAGATCATAAATGCAAATTTAGTCCATTTTTGTAGTGCCAAAAAGAAATCTCAGCTAAGAATTAAGAATCAGCTAGGCCCTTTTGTCTGCAACGCTAGTGATGCATGGAAAGAAGCTGAATTTTTTTTAGAAGATCACCTTAGATTACGAAAGAGTTTTAGATGGGTACCTTATGACCCAATAGTTTTATATGTGATAGAAGGATGAAGAACAGGTTATCCCCATATATTCACCATAGGATCCTAGATATTGAGCAATTTGCAAACTTGGATGAATGGATAGAGGGGACCTTAGTGGAAAATGATATTGAACAGGTCAATTTTGAGAATGCTATGAGAAATCTTGAGAAAACACTTGACCTGGATTCTTTTGGGCAAGTACCGTTCAAACTATCTCACAAGTCAAGAATTAATGCATCCATTGTTGGAACCTCTCAACATCCTCCATAGGAAGTAAACATACCAACCACAGGAACATCCAAAGGCAAGGAAGTAGAGACCACAAAACAACCTACAATGTCAGATCAACCTGAAATTTCCAAAGAACAGGGTCAAGTGCCAACTCCTCCAGCTCAAACCCATGTAGAAGAAACTCCAGTTTTGCAAACTCCTCTAAATGAGGAAAGAAATAAAAAGAGGGACAGGGAGACTACTACCCCTACCAGTGGAACTACAAGATAGCCTGGGACAAAAAGACAAAGACTGAACCCTCTGTCAGAAGAGGAAATAGTTGAAGAGACTACAGATAGTTAAAGAGAAGAAAGAGCAGCTAGCCAACAAAAATTCCCATTGGGAGAAACATCAACTAGCTCACAGAGACACGAGCTAGAAAGACAACATAGTGCAGAAGTATCATCCCTCAGGTCACAAAGTAAAAAGGCATCGGATATCAAGAAGACATTCACCGATATATAGACCATGAACGACCCACTGAGACTTCAAATTTACAATCAATATTTAAAAATGGCCCCCACAAATCAGAAAAGACTAATGTCAGCCTATGACATTAAAGAAGGAAAGATGGTAATGAGCTACTTCAAGCCAAAGGTATAACAACCCCAGTCAGCAACATGTTACATCAGAACTAACCTGGAGGTCTTGGCAAAGGATATTCATCCTTTGGATCAGATTGAACTACACAAGCAAACTGGAGAAATGGTCTATTGAACATTAACTGGTAAAGCAATGATGGCCTACAGGCTACAAAATTCTTTGGATAATACAACTACCCAGCTAAACTTAGAAAAAGCATCCTCTCAAGCTAAAGATAACATAATAAAGTCATTAGAGTAAATCATAATTGGATTGGGACATGATCCCAAATATGTAAAGGGCATAGAAGCATTAATCAAAAAGAAGGATGCAGATATTGTTGCCTTAAGGAAGCAGCTAAAGCTACCTCCTTCAAGGCATCCACAGACTGTTGAGGTTATAAAACAAAAATCTGAAGAAGAGATGATGGATCTACTCTTGAAACTCAATGAAAGATTGAATGCAACAGAATATGCATTAGAAAAATCACTTAAGGACAAGCAGGGAGAGTCAACCTCTCAGCCTCTTGAAGTAATACCCATAGTCTCAACATCAATTCTCTGTACACTTGGGACAGTATTAGCACCAAACATCCCAATAGCCACAATAGAGGTGGTCACAGGTACAACGACAGTAGGAACAATACAAGGCAACAACTCCAATTTGAGCAAATAAGAGCTAATAAAGTCAATGGCAGACATGAAACTACAAGTTTCAGAATTAAAACAAGTAAAATGACAGTTTGCTAAGATGGAAAGATATTATGATCGCTCAAAGATAAACGTTGTAGAAAAAATAAGGGAGATTAAAGCATTAGAAAATAAAGTGAAATCATTAGAAAAACATCTCACTTTTAACAAACCTCTGACAGAGATCAAGAAAATTCTTTGGTCCAACATCATTCAATCCATAAATGATGTTTGGCCGTCCATCCAAGTGATCTTTGAACATATTGATCTAGTGAAAGCAGCACAGGGAGAAATTCAACAGACAAAAGCACAGATAGGACAAATGCCTGATGAAGCCAACCGGCTCATACATTTTTTGAATACCAGGAATAAGGAACAACTGGAAGAACTTGGCATCACAGACAGGACAAAGACTATTTTGGAAATCAAAAGGGTACTAACCAAGAAAACTTTGATGCAGAATTTAGAGAGAAGATGCCAGGATATGAAGGTAGAGATTAATTCTTTCATGGAGAAGTTTTCTATTTTGTAGAATAAAGGGCTACCAAGACCTTTAGTTATTAATGATCGATTAATGAAACATAGAGATTATGTAGAGAAATTGAAAAAGTATGTTGGCATTCAAGCTAGTTCATCAAAAAGTACATCATGAATAAAAGCACTCCCCACAGGCTGAGTTCTCCATGACAGCTTAGAAAACTTATTCTATGTTGAACATAAGATAAAGCACTTGTTCCCAATTCAGCCTACCTTTTTTAGATATACAAAAACTGATGAGGCCTTGAGGAAACTTCAGAAACACATATTTCCAGAGCAAAAATGGTGGGAAGACATGTTGCAAATTTTGTAAATCTATCCTTAGAAAAATGTAAATTTTGGGCTATTTACTGTAGTAAGATGAACAAAGATGAACAGGGATCAAACAGGTCGAAGTGTATCAGAACAGGGAAAGAATATCAGTCAAAAAAGGGAATTTAGCATAGAGTTACTAGAGAAGACAACAACAAGCCAAATCATAGGGCTTGCCTCCAGCACACTCAGCAAGAATAGGAACAACACAACATCAGTTTACCTTTCTCCTATCTTCAAGACTAGTTGTCTCTATTTTCTTGTAACTTATTCATAGTCATCCTAGAATATATCTCACTCTGTTATGAGATATTTTTTGTATAAATACTCCCTCAATTGGAGTATTGAGGGTGGATTCTTAGACATTGCTGTAATATTGATTATTTTGGAATAAAGTGTTGTTGGACCAATTTTGTATGGCTTGCTGCATAAAGGATTGATGCAAAGGATTTTCCACAGATTTCTTGAATCAAACACCGAATGAATAAGTCCTCCATACCTTATGTTTTGAAGTTTTCCTTGTTTATTGTATCATCTATGTTTCATATATGAAGGATAAACGAAAAAGAGTAATTCAGAATATGCTTGATTGCACTCTGTTTTCAATCGTTATTATTCTCTATGTTTTCTTCTGAATTAGAATAAACAGTGAAACCTTAATTGCTCCTGTTTTCTAGTTCGTTCACTTTGATTATTAGTTAAAGAATACTTAACTGCTCTTTATCAGTAATCATTCAAGTTCCCTTTCAAATAGGTTGATGGATTCTTAACAGCCCTTCACCCATTTTGAAACCATTCCATTTATTCTAAGCTTTTATTTGTTCCCTTTTTGACCATCTTGCTCTGTAAAACAATCCTTTGTTAAGAAACGTAATCCAGTTAAGCCATCTTCTTTGAATCCATTAGCCCAATGGCCTAAACTAGTCATCCCTACCCCTTTACTATTGAATCTCACTACCCAAACTCAAACAAAACTCCTAAACTTCATAACTAGCCTAATATCTTTCAAAACAAAGCTAAAACTTAAAGAGAGAGCCCTCTCTGGATACAGATTGGCTAGATTCTGTATCTAAAAGATTGGTTTGTGGTTACCTCGGACCCCTTTCCTCTTCCCAACAACTTCAAGGAAAATCTGAGTGATAACAGACATCAAGTTAACTAAAAATTAATACCTCCCACAACCGAAGAAGGTACGCAAGTGTTGAGAGGGAGAATTACAAGCCAAGATTATTGTTATTTTGTTTTTATTGAATATGATTTGAATGTAGGACTAGAGGTACATAATGAAAAATTTATTCCATATCAAAGACATTTATGCCTTTGTAAGATATACCAAAAACATCCTTGATCTCTAATAGGAGTTTGGTGAACTTATTGATCTCACTTGGACATAATAATACCCTATATAAACGCACTTTGGATATTTTGGGTTCCTAGGTTTATGCATGTGTATGGCACCTTCCTAACTAATTCCTTATCCTTGATATATAAAAAATGTTTGGTGAACTTAGTGATATTACTTGGAGAACATTGTTGTACTTGTTTCTTGAAGGCAGTTCTTAGCTGCGAAACTGCACCGAGAAACCAACTCGACCAGTATTTAGGTTCAAGTTGGCCCTTGAACCAGAGGGGGATCCCTCAGGTCTTACGAGGCCTATTTTAATGTTGTCCACTATCATTAGACAACAACATTTGAATCACAATGACAAGATTTATTATTTTTTGTGGGTGGTTGCTGATGAATATCCAATCTTTGCTCAAAAATAAATCCCTTTTTTGCTGAAACTTAATCAAAGTGCCAACATCCAGCTTTGACAAAATGACATGACTTAAAGAGTTTTTTATGGAGGAATAAAAGAGAATATATGACAATTAAGTAGTCATACTTAATACTTAATCAACCAGATATAGTAGATGTGTGTAGAAGGCTTCTACAACCAAAAAAGTGTACATTCAAGAGGTGACAATTAAAGATGCAGAGGAGCTTATTTTAAATAGACAGTTCAATTAGCTAATCTCTCAAAGGATAATAACTTCACGGTATGCTTTTAGGAAGGTAGATACACTAACTTAGCCTTACCCTAACTCCTATGTTACCAGGAACATATACAGAAATAAAGCATGGAAGCACTGGAAAAACATATAGGGGAAAAAAAAATTCTGAAATGAACTAGAGCTAGAATACTTTAATTAAATTGTCGTAATAAAAGTTAAAAAAGATAGTAGGGTTATGGCATCAAAAGCCAACTGTTGTTCATTAAAAATAAAAGAATATATAAAACATTACATAAAGGTAACTATGTCTAGTTTTTTGGAATAAAAATATAAATAAAAAACAGTAAATAAAAAGAATCTCTAAAAAGCTACAAGAAATTTGGAACTGCTGGAAAATCCTCTGCCTCCAATTCTAGAAATAATTCTTTTACTATTGGGTTCACTGCCTAAAAATATGAAGATGACCCTCAGAATCTTCTAACAATCTCCAATTGCTGATTTTGTTGCCTCAAATCTGGAAATTGGCTTATTGATTGCTGATTACTAGTTGCTCTTTTTTTGTCACAAATATGCTTTAATTTTTGCCTGTTGATCTTTTGCCTCATAATTTGGAGGTTGTTGAAGATTCTCCATAAAAATCAGTTGATATGCCCATAATCTAGTTAACTTATCTCGTTTTATAAAATTGATTAATCCCCTATCCTTTGATAAAATAATTTGATAATTCAATTATCTTAATCATCCTTCAGGTGCTTAATCATTGTTGAGAAATTTGAAAATGATTTGGAAATCATTAGTTTTTTGTCACTATTTAGTTTTAAAAATATTAATTTTAAGTTTTTGGGGATAAGATATTTTAATAAAAATATTTCCCAAAAATATATAAAATTATATTTCCATGAAAATAATTCCTCCCTATGGTTTTGAAAAACCATGTCTTCAATATAAATCCATGTCTTGTTTTGTTGTTCCTTTCCTCATCAATTTCATAAATCAAATCCGAAAATATTGCTTTGTAAACCCATTTATGGTTTTTGAAAACCATGTCCTATAATACTTCTCCATTGTAGAATTTATTTGTTTATGAATTTCATAAATGAAATTCACAAACATTTACTCAAACCATTCACTATTTTCATATTTAGTTTTTCCCACGTTTGGTTTACTCGTGAATAAATGAAACATCATAAATAATCCTCCTTTTTATGTGAAAACCATCTACTATTTTGCTTCCTCATGGTTTTGAAAACCATGTCTGTTTTGCCATGATTGGTAAAACATCTTTTACTTTCCCTTTTTACTTCTGTAGAATATTTAGATAAGAATTGATCCAAATTCTCTCCTCTCATACATTTTTCCACTTTATAATTATTTTCGTCTAAATCTATGTAAAATTATAAAGTTTTCCTAATCATTTTTTTTTTTTTTTAAATATTCCTTTGCACAGGCGTACAAGAAGATAAATGAATGTAAGTGAATTCCTTCTGTCAACTTTTCGTGTGAATTTCATTTTTACCTCTATATAATTATCCCATAAGGAATAAATATCTCTTTCTAACATTGGAAATTCCATCCTGCTCTTTACTTCATTTTACTCAACGTCCTCCTACCTCAATTTTTCACCCATACAACTGTGAAAATACTCCATCCATTATTGCCATTGATACACACTTTATAATATAGACATTTTGAATTTCATTTTTACCTCTATATAATTATCCCATAAGGAATAAATATCTCTTTCTAACATTGGAAATTCCATCCTGCTCTTTACTTCATTTTACTCAACGTCCTCCTACCTCAAGTTTTCACCCATACAACTGTGAAAATACTCCATCCATTATTGCCATTGATACACACTTTATAATATAGACATTTTCTTACATACCTTATAGACTTCCCACCTAGGGGCCTAGTTGGTATGTGGTTTTGGAGGGGAGCGGGGTTTGGAATCGATGAGAGAGTGAGTGACAATTGTAAAAAGCTGTAAATGTGAAAATGAACAGCAAACCCCCCGCAAGCCATTGATTTAGTATTTCACACATATCGAGGTATTTAAATTATAGTGGTTTAATGTGTGAACTGCGGGGTGAGAAATAGGCTTAATTTGACTGGTGAGTTGTTTATTATTTGTTTTCGGCTTGGTTACTTGTAAATTGGACTTTGATAACATATAAGACATGATTCAATCTTGGAGATTGGGTCTTGGGCCATATTAATTTTGAATTTTGAATAATAATTTATATTATAAATAATTTTTTTTATAAAAATATATAATCATATTTTTTATAAAATAAATTATTAAATAAAATAGAAATTTTATTAAAAATTACCCAACAATTTCTATAGGAACTCTTTTGCCACCAAAATTTTCATATGCCCCCTTGGTTTGACAAGGAAATTAATTAGCAAATTTTGAAAAAAAATTGTAACTTCATGGGTGTCAAAACAAGTTACAACATCGGTTCCAACTAGGGATTACTTCCCCCGTGGGATGTAGAGAACCTATAGACCTATGCCTTGAGTTTGTTGGGCATGGAGTCTTGTCATTAAAAACCCGTGACTTGAAATCTTTATACATATAACCTGCTCTAGTCTGAAATAATTTATGCTCGTCAACAAACCACTAGCTATTGCAAAGGAAAATAAGCACAACTGTGCCTAATCCATTGGGCTATGGAGTCAATAGTCAACACGTGTTCTTCTTCCTATCTCCTGCAACTTATTTTACTTCAAGAAAGCCCAAACTACATATTGCAACTAGAATCCAAACTGAAATAATTGTCGATCTAAACTAAATTAGTCCATAAACTGCTGAAAATAAACCCATTCATAAACAACACACCATATCTGAATGATCGACTGCATATTGTATTTGAAAATCAAATTGAAACAATCCAACACACCTTTATCTAACTGAGTTGAAAATATGTACTGTTAGGTGTAGTAAATTTTTCAGTGTAACCATGTGAGGATTGGATTGATTAGTAGACCACCTTGTACGCAGATGAAAACTTGAAAAATATTTGCAATGTGAAACTCAAATTCCATAGGAAACTAGTACTTATAGGTGAAGTTTGAATATTGCATCCACTGTAGAAATTTGGAACTTATGATCATTGTCACGAGGAAGAAAAGCATGTTTCTCAATGCAATTGAAATTTCAAACAAATGGAATTGGTAACCCAGTGGAATCACCATAAAACAAAGTGGAGTCACTAGTTGAAGGAATTACAACAAATATCAAATGCCTACTCCTTGTTCACCAGGAAGTAATAGATTTATTCTTTATCGTTCTTTGGGAAAATATCTCTTAACTACTTCACTCCTCGACAACGGTGCCAAATGTTGTACTTGTTTCTCAAAGACACTTCTTGGTTGCAAAACTATGGCGAGAAACCAACTCGAATAGTCTTTAGGTTCAAACTGTCCCTTGAACCAGAGGGGGCTCCCTCGGGTGTTATAAGGCCTTTTTTAACGCTATTGACTGTCACTCGATAATATCCTTTGAAGCACAATGGCTAGATTTATTATTATTTTTATGTAGTTGTTGATGAATATCCAATCTCTGATCGGAAATAAATCCATTTTTTGCTTAAACTTAATGAAAGTGCCAACATCCATTTTTTGACAAAATGACATGACTTAAAGAGTTTTTTATGGAGGAATAAAAGAGAATATATGATAATTAGGTAGTCATACTAAATATTCAATCAACCAGATATAGTAGATGTGTTTAGAAGACTTATACAACCAAACAAATGTACATTAAAGAGATGACAAGAGGTGACAATTAAAGATGCATAAGGTCTTATTTTTAATAGTCAATTCAATAAGCTAATATATCTAATGATAATAAATTCACAGTAGGTTGTCAGGGAGGTCGATACTCTAATTTAGCCTTGCCCTAGCTCCTATGTTACCCTGAACATATGCAAAAATAAATCATGGAAGCACTAGAAAAACATATAGGGGAAAAACAAATTCTGAAATGAACTAGAGCTAGAATACTTTAATTAAATTCTTGTAATAAAAGTTTTTACAAAAATGGAATGGTTATGGAATCAAAAGCCAACCCTTGTTCATTACAAATCAAAGAATATATAGAACATTACATCAAGCTATCTGTGTCTATATTTTTTGAATAAAATCTAAATAATAAACTTAAAATAAAAAGAATCTCTGAGAAGTTGCAGGAAATTTGGAACTGCTAGAAAATCATTTGCCTCCAATTTTGGAAATAATCCATTGACCGTTGGGTTCACTACTTGAAAATATGAATATGATCCTCAGAATCTGCTAATAGACTGTTATGAAACCAACTCACAAAAAGATAGAAAAGATAGATCAACGCCTTAGAAATAAGCCTCTTCAAGGGGGCAACCTACTTTACATTACACACATGAACAATTCTTGGATGATACAAATGACAAGACCTCCTTTCTATATATAGGAGTCTAAGGGTTCAAAATATAATCAGAGCCAACATAACAATAATAATGTAAGGGCACAAAAATAACAATAGTGGGCTTTTATGGGGCACAATAATAACAATATGGGGACTACGTGGGCACAACAATATAATAAGGGGGTTGTACTAATAACAATAAGGGGTTACACTAGTAGTATAGGGACCTAACATGCCCCTCTCCTTCAAAAAGGGTTGTCATCAACGCTTGAGTAGCTCTTGATGCTTCTGTATAAAAGTATTTTCCTCCCATGTGGAATCTTCAATGGGTAAGTTCTTCCAGTTGATGAGATACTCTAAAATTGATCGATTTCATAGCTATGGGGTTCTTGTTTCTGTGACTGCTCTAGGTTCCAATATGATTTTTCCTTCCCCGTCAAGTTCTGACAATATTGTTTGAACTAGGATCTTCTGCAACTTTTGAATGAGTGGCCACACTTGTTTGTCCTTATTCCATTCATCCCTTGCTTTGTTTATCCAATCTGGTTGGATAATAGAAATAACACAAAACAATTCTTCCACATCCTCATCCTTTCTTGAGAGTGCATCTGAAACAACATTTTTTTTTCCATTTCTTGTGGATGATTTCAAAGTCATAACCCAACATATTTGTGACCCATTTTTTTTGTTCTTCTAAAGATAATATTTTTTCTAAAACATATTTAAGACTATACCTTGAAGTGTCTTCCCATTAGGTAAGGTCACCATTTCTTAAGTGCATGTAGTATTTCTGACATTTCCTTCTCATAAATATCTTGCTTGAGATGTATCCGTAAAAATACCCAATCGCGTACATCAAAACTTCTTTCACTGCGATGTTGATATGCTTGTTGTTTCATTCGATTCTGCACCAAAGTGGTGTTATCCTTTCAAAGTTGGAGAACTTGTTGTTGATGCTTGATGTGATATTTCATTGCTTGAATCTTTTTCTTCTTGATATGTCATTCTATCTTGAGAGTTTGAGGAGTGGTAATTTCTTCCAATGCATTACAAGATATGGTCGGATTCATTTCTTGATGCTCGATGTGATCTTTCACTTCTTGAACATTTTTCTTCTTGATATGTCCTTCTATCTTGATAGTTTGAGGAGTGGTAATTCCAACCGATGCATTACAAGATATTGTCAGATTCATTTCTTCTTTCTCGATGTGATCTTTCACTTCTTGAACCTTTTTCTCCTTGATATTTCTTTCTATCTTGAGAGTTTGAGGAGTGGTAATTCTTGCCAATGCTTTACAAGATATGGTTGGATTCATTTCTTCTTTCTCTAGGGTTGGTTCCTAGTGTATATCCTCTTCTCTTTTTTTATGTTTCTTGATTATTTTCTTCCTCCTCTTCATAATCTATGTAAAATAATTTCTTCTCGGCACACTTATGACCTTTAGTGTATTTGCTATCACAATTGTAACAAAGGCATTTTTTTTTCTTCCATTTTTTGTGGTGTAAATCTTGTTGGTTGTGGAAGGAAAGGATAAAAGACACTTCCATAATTATAGTCATAAGTGGTGGGATTCCTCATTTTCATAATTTAGCTTTCAATTTTTCTTGCCAACTTGAATGCCTTCTCCAATGAATCAGGTTCCCAAAGATGAACCTCGTGTTGAATGTTATCCTTTAAAGTCTCTATGAAGACATCAATCCTTTGCTTCTCTAGAATATCATTTACCCTTATATTCATTTTTGAAGTCATCAATGTGCTCTGCATTGAACCCTTTTGTTTGAGATTTATCAATTGTCTAAAGAAGGTGTTTCTCTTTGTATCCTCATAATGTGTTATCATTTCCTCTGTGAAAATTGACCATGTGACAAGTTGTTTACGAGAACAAAGCCCTTCATACCATAAAAATAGAGTCAGTTCTAAATATGAAGATATAATACATACCTTTTGTAACAGTTTCACATCATGTAGATCAAAATATTGTTCCATCTGTAGTATCCAATTTATTGGATCCTTGCCATCAAACTTCCTCATATCCCCTTTTCTTGATTTTAGGAGCTCGATCTTGAAACGACTGTATCTCTGTAATTTCGGATCTTTGAGTCCTGAAATTTCGGTCTGTAATATCCCTTTGAGTCCTATTTCTATCTCTGTAATTCTGATCGCAATTGGATTCCTGAGGAAAGATTTATTCCCAATCTCCCATGATGACCTAATTATAGACTAGTTCAGTGGTGTGAACTTTTACGACATGCCACATGTCACTGTTTCAACCTTAGGTTCTAAAAATTATACCCAAACAAAATAAGAAATGTCCTCTTTTTGTAACTTCTTACGAAATTTCAATCTGATGCTCAAAGAGAAAGTTATGATGATTTTCCCAAGGTCATCTGCTTAGGATGTAATTCAGGAGTCTACAAAAACCTTAGCTACCTCAGATCATATATCCAAAAATATAGCGAGACAAGTTCTAACATTTGGACCTAAGGTTGAAACCGATTTCTTCTCAAATGGGTTTTTTTTTAGTCTCTGAAACTTTGTAGTAAAAACGTTATAGCAAAAATTCCACGATGACCTGATTTAGATGAAATTATGGAGCTTGCAAAAATCCTACCTTAAATCATATATTCGCAACTGTAGCACGAAAAGAGGTGAAATTTGGACCCGAGGTTCAATGGGATTTTTTCTCAAATTGGTTTCATTTTTAGCTTTCGAAACATCACAGAAAAAAAGTTATAGCGAAACCCTAGAATCCAAAGCTCTAATACCAAATGTTATGAAATCAACTCACAAAAAGATAGAAAAGATATATCAACACCTTATAAATAAGCCTCGTCAAGGGGGAAACCTCCTTTACATTACACACATGAACAATTCTTGGATGATACAAATGACAAGACCTCCTTTCTATATATAGAGTCTAAGTCATAATATAATCAAAGCCAACATAAACAATAATAATGTAAGGGCAAACAAACCAATAGTGGGCTTCTATGGGGCACAATAATAACAATATGGAGACTACATGGGCACAACAATATAATAAGGGGGTTGTAATAATAACAATAAGGGATTACACTAGTAGAATAGGGACCTAACGCAATCCCCAACTACTGATTTTGTTCCCTCAAATATGTAAATTGGCTCATTGATTGTTGATTGATTGTCTTTATTCTTAAAATTGGTTGCTCATTTTTGTCACAAATCTGCCTTAATCTTTTGCATGTTGATCTTTTGCTTCCAAATCTGGAGGTTGTTGAAGTCGATTCCTAAAGCTCACTTAATATGCCCATAATATGGTCAACTGATCCATTTTTATAAAATTGATTAATGCCTCATCCTTTGATAAAAAACTTCGATAATTCAATTATCTTAATTATCCTTCATGTGCTTAATCATTGTCAAGAAATTTGAAAATGATTTGGAAATCACTACTTATTTGTCACTATTTAGTTTTAAAAATTTTAATTTTAAGTTTTTGGGAATAAGATATTTTAATAAAAATATTTCCCAAAAATCTATAAAATTATATTTCCATGAAAATAATTTCTTCCTGCGGTTTCGAAAAACCAAACCATGTCTTCAATGTGAATCCATGTCTTTCTTTTTTGTTCCTTTCCTCATATTTCATAAATCAAATCCCAAAATATTGTTTTGTAAACCCATTTATGGTTTTTGAAAACCATGTCCTGTAATACTTCTCCATTGTAGCATTTATTTGTTATTGAATTTCATAAATGAAATTCACAAACATTTACCCAAACCATTCACTGCTTTCATATTTAGTTTTGTCCACTTTTGGTTTACTCATGAATAAAAGAAACTTCATAAATAATCCTCCTTTTTCTGTGAAAATCATCTATTGTTTTGCTTCCTCATGGATTTGAAAACCATGTCTTGTTTTTCCATGATTGGTTAAATATCATTTACTTTCCCTTTTTACTTCTGTAAAATATTTGGATAAGAATTTATCTAAATTCTTTCTTCTCGTACATTTTTTCTCTTTATAATTATTTTCCTCCAAATCTCTGTGAAATTGTTGTTAGTTTTTCTCATGTTGTCCTTTGTAGACAGTTCTAGGCTAAGGAACTGTGTTAAATAATCTAAAATGTTGTTTTAATTTGGGTTGGATGACCAATGCTTTAAACGGTTAAACATATGCAAATCCTAATTATTTCTGATATAATAAAAGGGTTGATTCTTGACTTTTAACATAATTAAGCTTTAATTTTTTTATGAAATGTAGAATTTTAAGATGATATATATGATTCCTTAAACATTCAAATAGAATATTTAACTTATCATATATAGATGATGCATGTAAAATCCTTTTATAGCCAAACAAAGCATATTTAAAGATAATAGGAAGCAACGATTAAATTATGTAGAGGAATCAACTTTAAAAAATAGTTTCAGTTAATTAATCTTTGTAATTGATTATAACTTCGCAGGGGATTTCAGAAAGATTGATGTTCAATCTTATATTCCCATATTTCCTATTAACTTTAAGAACGTGTAGAAATAAATAAAGATGAAAACATAATAAAAAACTAGAAAAATCACAGTAGAACACAAGCTGCTTCAAAATGAGTCGAGAATCCTTCTATTAATCTTAGAAAAACACAAAGAATTTTAACCATGCTCAATGGATTATCACATGGGTTCAACCCTTCCTACTTTGAATTACAAAGTGTTTATAGAGTTTCTAATCAAAATATATATACTTAGAATCAAAGTCTATTACGAAATATATTTTCCAAACTGATTTGGATTTATTACAAAAATATAACTATAAAAGAGGAAATCTCAATTGTTTTGACATCTTGCACATAATTCGAGGACTGTTGCTGGTGACTAGAGCTATGAAGATGTTGTTTTGTTTTTTTTCCTAGAAATCTCTTCTTTGTCCCTGAAAACGTGGTATTCTTCTTCTGAAAATCTGTTGTCTCTCATTTGATGAGTTCACACAACTTGTCCCATATTTTTTCATCAAGAATAGAAAACTTTAGTAATTTTTTGTATGATTTGTCCACTTTAGTGTATTCTGAAAAGGAGGCCTAGTTAGGAACATATGCTTGATCTCTTGTTGAATTAATAAATCATAACTAAGACCTTCCATGAAATCCTTTCGAGTGATGGTTCCTTTTATTTTTGCAAATTTAGCTTTATATATTTCTATATCATGCAATCTCTATTGATATTCTTCTAGTGGAATTAATTTATTACGTATTGTTAACATTGGAAACTAGGGCCTAATTCCACCTCAAAAAATCTCATATGATGGAGATTATTGTTTCATTGAATTCCTCTTTTGGAGAGGTACAATTTTGATATAAAAATCATCTCATTCTAACAAGAAGAAATGGAATTATGAATTTATTTCTCCTATGGAAAAATTTTCAAGGTTGGATCTAGTGAAATGTAGACTCATGAAGCCCAACAGATGTGTCTTTTCAGCCTCAAAGAAGTGTATAAATAGGAGAGACCTTTCCCTCATTTGGAAATCATCTCAACATCTTCTTCTCTCTCTTGATTGGGTCGTACAACATTGGAGGCTTCTCACTTTTTCTTCACAGGTGTGACAACTCTCCTTCTCTCTCTATGTTGCACATGTGGTAGGAAGCAGATTTTTTCTGGGAAGAATAGATTGTAGATTTCAAGGTATTGACTAGGGGTGATTTGACTAGCGTTGACCTCAATTTGTGAGCAAAAATTATGAATTTTCTAGGTCACAATTATTGGCACAAAAATTGAGGTGTTTGGGAATAGTTTGACTAGCGTTGACTTTAGGTTGATTATGTTTTGACCATAGAAAATTGCAGTAGACCTTCTCTCTCCTTAGATTGGGTTTGACTAAATAATTGAAGATGATTTGAAGGTCGAATTGGATTATTGTTTGAAGGATATTTTGGGGCATCTTTGACCATCGTTGACTTTCTGGTTAGGGATGATTTGACTATTGATTTGGCAGATCTGTTTTGGACTTATATTTGTACTCTCTCTATCTCTCTACTAAACTATTGAATAATAATAAGAAGATTTGATCAAAGGGTTTCCCCACAATGGGGTTTGTCCCTTGCATCCACCACATCTTGTTTCCTCTTGTCTTGGCTTGTCTTATGCATATGATTTTATGTTCTATTTGCATTACTGCCAATGTTTATAAGTTAATGTGATTGCTATTAGATATAATTGGATTTGTCATTGGGTTGCTAAAGGAACATTGAAGTAAATTTTATTAAGCATAGAACATATCATTGTTATCTAAAATTAACATGGTATTATAGGTGAGGTGAATACAAAGCCCAAGCAAGTGTGAAGAAAAAAAATCACTAAAGGAAGTTGTTGGACAAGGACTTGGAACTAGTCCCAATGATGACTACATATTTGTTCAAAACTAAGGACAAGCTCAAGGAAAAATCCAACTATCATGCATGGAAGATGATTTTAGATTTTACTTTGGAAGAAAATGATGCCATGGACTATGTCAAAGGAAGAATAATCGAGCCTCCTTCAAGTGCACCCAATGTTGTTCAAACCAAGTACAAGAAAGGTGAGACAAAAACTAAGAAGATTATTGTTGATTCTATTAATAAGCCTTTGGTTGCATATACTTCTGATTTGGAAACATCTAAGGAGATGTATGAAAGGCTGGTTAGGATTTTGAAAGTGAATAATGCAAATAAAATTCTCTTTCTCAAGAACAAGTTGAAAGACATCAATATGGATAGAGGAGAATCCATCCAATCATACTTCATGAGGATCACCGAGATCAAGAATGATCTTCTATCTATTGGAGAAGTCATGGGTGATCGGGAACTCTCCATTATTGCACTTGGGGGCCTTACAAGAGATTTTTATGTGTTCAACACTACCATTATTAACAACGACACGATTCTAGGATATGAGGAACTCTTGGCCAGATGCACTCAAGAATAAATACAGATGATGGAGCGAGATAAGCCCTCAAATGGAAACAAACCTATTGCCTTTTTCGCTCATTCCAAAAGAAGGAACAATGTTGGTCCCAAGAATCAAGGACAGGGGTTCAAGTTGGGATTCAAAGAAGGAAGAAAAGGAATGTGCTTCAATTGTAACAAGTTTGTCCACTTCGCTAGAGAGTATCGCCATAAGACATATACTCCAAGAGATGATGACAACAATAATAACAACAACTTCAAGGGAAGAGGAATGTTACTGCTGCTCAAAATGGAGGTGGTCATCCTCCCAAGAAGTCAAGAAACTCTAGGCATGATGAAGTTAATGTTGCAAATAAAAATGAATTTTATCCTGTTTCTACCCTCTCCACCGCCACTCCTCCAAATACATTGGACCATTGGTTGATTGATACTAGTGCTTCAGGGCACTTCACTTGGTACAAAGAATCTCTCTCAAAATTGGTTGAGAAGGATACAAATATGGAGATTATACTTGGGGATAATGCCACTTATCCTGTGAAAGGAATTGGGACCATTACTCTCCACTTAAATCAAGGTCAATCCCTTCACCTACAAGAAGTTCTATATCTACCTGACTTGAAAAAGATTTTGATTTCTATTTCTGAGATGGAAGACAAAGGTTTTATGGTGGCATTTGTTGATGGGAAGGTCTACCTTTGGCAAAGGAATCCAAGAGATGCATTGAATCTAGGATTTAGGGTTGAAGGTCTCTATCAGGTTGAAGGAAGTCCATTGGGAACAATGGTTTGTGACACCTCTCTTCAATCCAAATTAGGTATTTGTCAGGGATGTGAAGCAAGGAAGCATACAAGGGGACCATTCCCCACAAGTGAGACTCAAACAACCGATATCATTCAATTGGTCCATTCTAATCTATCAGGCATGTTTCACATCTCATCTTTCAGTGGATATTTATATTATGCTAACTTTTGTGTATGATTTCTCTCAGAAGACATGGATCTATTTATTAAAGAAGAAGAACAAGTTATCCAAATGGTTTCTCTCCTTCAAAGTCTTGGTCAAGAATCAAACAGGGAAGAAGGTCAAAATTTTGAGGACCGATAATGGGACCAAATATGAGTCTAATGAATTCAAAGACTATTGTAGAGAAGATGGAACTAAGGGGGAGACTACCACCACATATATTCATAAACAAAATGGTGTTGCCGAAAGGAAGAATAGTACTATCATTGAAGCCACCAGGGCTATGCTTCATAATCAAGGTGTTCCAAAGCTCTTATGGGGAGAAGATTTCAACACCATTGTGTATCTCCAAAACCAATGCCCACATCAAGATTTGGAATTTAATACACCTAAAGAAGTATTCACCGATAAAAAAACTTGATGTTTATCATTTTAGAATTTTTGGATGTCCCATATACTTTCATGTACCAAAAGAGAAAATAAACAAACTAGATGCATCTGGGAAGAAAGGAACATTTGTGGGCTATAATGTAACTTTGAAGGCATATAGAATCTATGTGCTTGGTCCAAGGGAAGTGGAATTAAGTCATGTTTCCAATTTTGATGAATATTATGCACTAAGAAAGATTCAATATCTTTCTATTCCTAGGAAGGCCAATGATGATGTTGATGCAAAAAAGAAAGATGAATCTTCATCCGATGAACCAATGCCTGATATTGAAGGTTTGATGGATCCCATTAATCCACCTCCTAGTGAGCCCACTATTTCAACAAAAAGACCTTTGTGGCTCAAAGATACTCTTGAATATGCCAAGAAATACATTGCATGAAGGGGTACATTTCGTGAAAGTAAGAAGATAAATAGGTACCAAGGGTACTTAGATGGCATGAGTACCATTGTACAATTTGAGACTTGTACATTCAAAGAAGCTATGAAGCAACAAGTTCAGAAGGATGTGATGAATGAGCAGTATGAGTTTATCATGAAGAATGATGTCTGGGATGTGGTTCCTATACCCAAGGATAAGTCAGTGGTCACTTCAAAATGGCTCTATAAGATCAAACATGGAGTTGACGGGAGTGTTGAGAAATTTGAGGCCAAATTTGTAGCTTGAGGCTTCTCTCAAAAAGAAGGGGTAGAATATGATGAGATATTTGCACTAGTTGCTCGATATACCACCATTCATTCAATCATAGCCCTTGCTACTTTGCAAGGATGGAACCTTCATTAGATGGATGTCAAAATTGCCTTCTTGCATGGTTCGCTTAATGAGGAAGTACACATGGAACAACCCAAGGGGTTCGAGGTTCAATACCATAAGACACATGTATGTAGGTTGAAGAAATCCCTCTATGGCTTGAAGCAATCCCCTATGGCTTGGAATGAGATGATTGATAGCTATCTTATGAAGCTAGGATTTATGAGAAGTGATGCTGACCCAAACCTTTACTTTAAGTTTGAAAAGGATAGACCTCTCATTCTGGTCCTTTATGTGGATGATCTCTTTCTAATAGTTGATGACCCTCTCATTCATCAATGATAGAGGGATTTGGCTTCTGAGTTCAAGATGAAGGAACTAGGACTGATGCATTATTTCCTAGGTTTGGAGGTTTGGAAAATGCCAGGTGAGATTTTCCTTTCTCAAGTAAAATATATTGTGAAGCTACTTGAGAGATGTGGGATGGTGGAATGCAATTCCATGACTACTTCGATGGAATTCAACTTTAATAAGCTATGTGGAAGTGCTACTGGGCCCCAATTGGTAAACCCTACTAAGTATCGTCAACTTGTGGCAGCACTGATGTTATTGCTCAACTCCTTTCCTAACATATGCTTTGTCATGAACACGTTGAGTCAATATATGGTTGAGCCTCATCACGTTCATTGGATTTTTGCCAAGAATCTCCTGAGATCTCTCTGGGGAACTATCCACTATGGACTGAGATACACTGTCGGGGATTTGAGGCTACATGGATTTTCAAAAGTTGACTGGGCTGGCAGTGTGGTCGATCGTAAGAACACGTTTGGATGCTTCTTCTCTTTGGGGTATGCTTCTATATCTTGGATGAGAAAGAAGCAGAAAATGGTTTCACTTAGCATTGTCGAGGCCGAATACATTGTTGCAAGTATGGCATGTTGTCAAGCAGTTTGGTTGAGGAAACTCTTCAGTGAGCTATTTGAGCATGTGCTAGATATGATCTTGATCTTCTGTGAAAGCTGGAGTGGTATTTGTTTATCAGAGAATCCCATGTTCCACAACTTCTATAAGAACATTCATATTTGGTACCACTTTATCTGGGATATGGTACAATAGGGATCAGTTAAGCTCCAACACATCACGACAGATGAACAAGTTGTTGACATTCTCATGAATCCTCCCAGGAAGGTAAAATTATTAACCTTCCAAGAGAGACTTAGAGTCATGGAATGAACCTCTTATGAGGGTCCCATATGAGTTGGAAATAGAGCTCTCTGAGCTCTTGAGGGTGTGTGGTACTTCTTGGAGCTAGTTATGAGAGACCATAGGGTGAGTGTTTTACCTCCCCCTAGTGATGCACTGGATACAAGGTGAGTGATTCACCTTCCCCTATGAAACCTCATTATGGTTGACATGTGTATAGAGTGAGTGGTTTTCTTTTCCCTACCCAGAAACATGCATGTAGGTTAATTACTTCCCCTGCGATTGACATATGCATAGGATGAGTGGTTCACCTTCTCCTATGGCATATGAGCAGGATGAGTGGTTCAACTTCTACTGTTGATGCCCTGGCACACATCCTATCCATATATTTTGGGACTCATGGTAATTACCTCTCATCCGACCAATGGGTTAGGAAAAGCTGGTTATGGACCATAGCACTACCGATGGATGCATTGTGTACTACCGTACTCCATATGACTAGGATGCACGGTGTTCAACAAATTTATCTCGGATGAAGGACTGACATTAGTTAGTGGAGAGTGGTATGATACACTCTCAATCACTTATTATTCATTATTACTTTATGGTTCAGTAGAGAAGAGCAGTGATGGCATGATGGTATAGGATGATAGGTTGGCATGATGATGGATTGGCAGGTGGAATTCTCCCTAGTTGAGAGGGTGTTTTAAAATTGGCAACTAGGTCCAAATTCCACCTTAGGGAAACTCATATCATGGAGATGATTATTGCATTGGATGCTATAGGTTTTAACCCCATACAAAAATTACTTGCATACGAATGCTAAAACATAGAAAATAAACAATGCGAGAACATAACACATAAAACACATATACACAAAGATTTTTCCCTGGATCCGAAAACCGGGACTACCAACTTGATTTTTTATTATGTTCCTTTCAATGTTGCAATACATATTTATACATGCTGAAGCATCCAATACCATGGACCGAAAACCATCACGTCCAAAACCATGGACCTAAAACCATCGCGTCCAAAACCATATGCGAAAAACATGTACAAAACCATAGGTAGATCTGCCCAACCTAATATAGGGTCCAAAAACAAAACTTTTCTGGGGCGCTGCCCCAAACCGCATAGAGTGGGGTTATCTACATCGCTCAAACCCCCTGTGACTCCCCCGCTACGCTATCAGCACAATGAAGGGGGGGCTACGCCCCCTTCTAATCCCCTGGTTAACTACGTGGGCTAGTCGTGGAAATAATATAACACAACCCAACATTCTCCCACTTGTTGTTTTCTTTCCACAGGGGGCCACAATAGATCTTAGTCATTTATCCAGCCCTACAATGCCCATTGTTTCTCTACACCAAGAGAACTTCTTAGAGCTCACAGATTTTTTCAATGCATCTGTAGTATTCTTCAAAGTGTCCACCTTTACTAGCAACACCTTTTTGTCTTCTATCATATC
>APFE030473059.1:15010-51871 GCA_000404065.3 Pinus taeda | reverse complement strand
ATATAGAGAGAGAGAGAGAGAGAGAGAGAGAGAGAGAGAGAGAGAGACATGCTTATCCATTCACATGAGCCATCCTTGGATTCAATACATGGCTTAAATTTTGATTGCACTAGTTAAAAACATCATTTGAATCTAAAAATCAGGAAGCCTCTTGATTTAATTGATGCCTCCTAAGTGCACGTTTTACCCATGAATCAACACCATCATGCTCCCCTTTGCCATAAATTGTCTCAAAGAAATTCCATGTATGACAAATATCAGTTCTTTTATGAATGTGAGACAACCAGAGGAATGCTCGTAATGATTTAAATTGACTAGCACAACTATCTGACCATACCTAATGTTCTTTAAAAGTGATATATAATTCCTTTAAATTCTCATAAAAAAATATTAAAAAAATGTTGAACAAAACATATATCATGTATATGATCATTACTAATGTAGAAATTACACTGTTTAATCACTTCACAATTATGTTCATTACTATCAAAACCATTGATACCAAGCTTTGCATGCCTATACAAAATTTGCATGAGTATAAAGACTAGTCTGAATGATAATATTCACTTTGTATTTCCATTTGTGGATCGAATGTGTAATTTAAATTCAACAATCGACAATATTGTTCCCTTTGGGAACATGTCACATGATTTTTTAAACTATAAGTTATGCCATTTTGCTGTATGAAAGTGCTTAATATATTTATATATTTTCTCCCTAAACTTTTCCATAAAAGATGTCACCAATATGTCATATTCAAGTAAATTAATCTTTCTTGATGTTACCGCTGAATGTGAAACGAAAATATATGTAATATATTCATATATTCTCCACTTCATAGTGACATTTTACAATTGTGAATCAAGCAAAGTCTTGGATTGAAATCACATAAGAGATATTTTTGGCTAATGCATTTCGAACCAACAAGTGTGGTTCATCACCAGGACCAGATGAAGAGGTAAACCATGGCAAAGGCTTAAATAGAGAGCAATGTAGAAATATAATTTTAAGCAACGACTATATTTGAACAATAATATTTAATTTATGATATTAATTTATTAATATATTTAAAAACAAATATTATTATAATAGCCATATTAAACAGCAGTTTGGTTGAAAAATAATATTTGAAGTAATGATATTAGTTTATTAATTTATTTAAAAATATTAATCAGGTAACCGGTTACATTTAAAGTGGCTAGTTTTTGGAAAAACAATAATTATTATAATGAATGATTAGTTTTAATTAATTTGATTAAAAAATATTAATAGTAACGGCTATATTAAATGACTAGTTTTTTAAATAATTGAACATCAAATGGATAAGCTTAGCATCGAAAGAGCACAAATCATTGTAATTCCACCACGCAATTTTTCTTATAAAATAATTGGTCATTTTATCGACCACATAATATATTAGATAAAAAATCACGAACACTAGAAGGAGGGGTATCATTGGACCAATAATTTATGCCAAATTTTAAAAATGTCTCATAATATAATTGGAATTTGACATGGTATCAAAAACAACATGTGTCACAAACAATCACATGCCTAACATACCATGGTTTAAGATTCACAAATGTGGTAAGGGGAATCTTCACATCAACGTTACTCTCCATAAAATTATGAAATAAATCCATTTCACTAACCCCTGTTATTTTTTTGGGATGATCTTCATAATTCCCTATAGATATAAGACACTACAAAACATCCTTTTCATTTGGTAACACATAAGAATTCAAATTCCAAAATTCTTTCACCTTGTCTCTCACATTATTGCAAGTCTATCCTGATAGGATTTCCCACATATATTAGCCCAATATGCAAGCTCATCATTCTCATCTACTTGAATCCTAAATGGTTTATGCCTCCTTAGAATTTTTCTTGATGTTTTTTATATTCTTACTGCCACTGACAAAAATCGATGTGATGTAGTTCCTTTTCTAACAATACTTGTTGACAATGCTCTAGGAGAAGTTTTTCCATCTCAAGGTTGATTTTTTGCGTGTTCCAAGGGTCAATGTCATATTTTTTGATACCAATTGATTTACCCACACCTATTTGGAATCTCTAATGCCGAGTAATTGAACTACATCTCTTAAATATTTGTGTTTGAAAAGTCTATGTAACATTTGAGCTTGTGTTATGAAAGATTTATCTTGACAAAAAAATTTGATCACCTTATTTACTTTATTTTGAATTGTCTGTTCATTCAATGATGGCCCAATTTCTTCCTTTGTATTTGGATCCATATTCTCCAAAACAAATTCATCAAGGACAACATTCTTATATCTTCCAATTAATTTCTGTGCTTTTCTAGATGTGGTAGGATCTTGTTGCAGGTTGGATGTTGTCCCTGCATATATATATATATATAATATCTATATATATATATATATATATATTATATATATATATACATATATATATATATATATATATAATATAGATAATATATAATATATATATTGTTAATTGACATGTATGTACATTGAATATTAATAAAATAGATCATATTGATGACTTTCAAATATAATTTAATGTAAATTTTACAATTTATTCAAAATTTAAAACATTAATTGACTCACCAATAGTATTGATATTCTCATTGACAAGTTCCTCGACATCTCTCATTTGCTCATCATTTCCATGTAAATCCACATTTCTTTCAAACTCCTTATTTTGTACCATCACATATTCTTCGAGCTCTTTATTTGGTACCTCCACATCTCCTTCAGGCTCTCTATTTGATATACCACATTCCTTCGATCTCTCTATTTTCACTTAGTGCTTACCTCTTTGCTTTTAGTTTCTCGTTTTTTCCATTTAAATTAATTCTAATGCGATCATACTTTTGTTTACAATTCTTTTGGTTTCCCATGTTGCTAAATTTAGAAAGCTAAAATCTAATTCCAAAACAACACAAGTTAGCCTAAGCTTTTAATACTACAAATGATTCAAGACAAATTCAAATATCTCAAAGCGTAAGTTTTTATGGTGATTCATAATTTGATCTAAAATAAATTTCTATATATCTTCTCCTTTAGAAAGAAAAACAAACAAACAAACAAACCTTCAAAATATATTTCTCATAGAAAAATATTAATATTTAATTTCCATATAAAAACAATAAAACAAGGCTTCTTCTTCCCCACCAAAAAGTCCTTTTCCCATATATATGTAGATATATAATAATATATATATATTTGAATCTCTTTTTCTCCTTATCAAAAAGACCAATATTTGTACCTTGCAAGAAAACAGTTCAAAAAATAACTTTCATAGCAAAAATCAAAAAATTATCTTTTTTTGTCAATTAAAAAATCTTGTTTCCCATTAAAAAAAATAATAAATAAAACAATAAATAAAAAAAGCTTACCTTCAATAGAAATTTTCTCCAAAGACAAACTTGGTGTTTTTCTTCAAAGATGGAATTGGTGAATTTGTTGTTTCACACTCTACACTTCACAAGGTTTGGTCTCAATTGAAACTTTCAGCCAAGTATTTATAAACCTCTCAGAAAAAAGAATTGTACATGAAAAGGCATGTCTGTTCATAAAATAATCACATCGTTCAAGAGAAAGATTATCCGCGCAAACTCTCGGAAGATGGTTTATAAATATTTCCCTTGATAGTTTTTTTTGGAGCAAAACTCTTGCCCAAGAGTTTCTACAACTCTCAGCTGAAAGTATGGGAAAGAAAGATTCTCTTCCCAAACTCTCAACTCAGAGTGTGCGAAAGGGAAGATTCTCTGTTAGAACTCTCAATCGAGAGTTGAAAACTTTCTTAGATGGGAGTTTTTAAATTGTTAACCCTGTGCAATTAACATGAACCAAAGTTGTGAAAAACTCTTAGTTGAGAGTTGTAGTTTTCTCGACCGAAAGATTTTCTCATCAGAGAGTTGTTAATCAATGAAAATTAGAAAAAAATCAACAATTTTCAAGAAATAACTACTTCATAGGAGTCAAATTAATGCCAAACTTAGGATATCACTAATGCCTTTGGTACCATTGGATTCAACTCTGAATCTAGTTTCAAATGATATAAGTTTCATTCATTTTGATGAATAAATGAGATTTATTAATAATTTTATACTAAATTGTGTCACTGCAGGTTTTCAAACCTTAAAAAATTACATGAAATGAAAAATCAATAACTTGAAAATCAGAACACCAAATCACTTGAAAATTCACTCAATACTTCCTCTTTGTGTCCTCTTCAAAATGGTATTTCCATATGACTCATTGATGATCACGTTGAAAATAAAATTCATGGATGGCTGAAAATGTTGAAAAATCACCATTTTTTTGTCTTACCCTATTTCATTAAATAATAAAAAATAGTGATTGAATCTGAAAATTTACCAAAAATAATCTAGGTTTGAGTGCAATTTGTGTAGATTGTGATGATATATTTTTTCCCAAAATGAATTACCATCTCTACAAACCATGGTGGATACTGAAGTCACTCGTTATACTTTTCTAAAAATTTTCATGTATATGCATTCAATATCCACCAAATTTCTCTAGCTATATGTTCATAATTTTAAAAAATATATGAGTATGAAGGCAATAAAATTCTCCAAAAATCTTGTTTTTACTGCAAATCAAAATTCTCAAAGAAAATATGAGTTTGTAGCAGTTGAAGTGGAAAAACAGAAGAAGCCACAAGATGTGGAGAAAGAATACTAATATTTGGGGGGGGGGAGTGTGGGAATCAGTGAGGTGACAAGAGAGAACAACAATAAGTGGCACCGCCAGACTCAATTTCGTATACGCTACTTCAATGAAGGTAACCCGCGTGTGCACGCTACTATGTTTAAGGAAACTAGCGTATATCCATCAAACTTATGATTCAATTAATCCATCATATGTTGATATTTAATTAGTGCATCATTACTTCATTGACCATATAAACATTAACCAGTTGTAGTAAAAACAGAACAGACCATCACACATAAGAAACACACATGAACACCAAGATATAAGGTGGAAACCCAATGCGGGACAAAAACCACTAGCTACTGTCTTCCTTTTAATATAAGAAAAATCTGTTTACAATCTTGTACTGGCGCAAACCCATACCAGTATGCAGGCACGCACCTACAGAAGGCTACAACCTTCTATCATTTTCCAGCTTCTATTGGAAGGGAGCTACAACACCTTAGCTCTTTTACTAGCCAATATTTTTACTAGTATGGAGGCGCCGACCTACTGAAGGCTCCAACCTTCACTCGTTTTCCAGCTACTACTGGAAGGGAGATCCAACCCCCTAAATCTTGTACTGACCGATATGTTTACCAGTACATAGGTGTTGGCCTACAAAAGGCTACGACCTTCTATTTTCCTCCAGGGACCACGTTTCATAAATTTTCAGACTAGATACTCCTGGAACACAACACCATAAACTGAAGGCCACATTTCATCCAATTTTCATACTGGGCCCATCAACAACATTGAAGCCCAAAATAAATCACCACTGCAATACAACCATTGTGATGTAGGAGCATCAAGGCCAACTTTCATTTTTTATTTATGTAATAAAGGGGGGTGTGACATTTTAATTGTTTTATTAATTTGGTATTTTTAAATAAAATAGGAGAAAATGAGGATTTTGTAAATATCCTTTTATTAATAAAATGATATGAAAGAATTTGGGTAGTTAAGGATATAAAGGGATAAGAGTCTAGATAATAGGATTGTTGAGATATTTTAGTAATATTGAGATATTAAGGGGATTGAGCATTAAATTAGATTATTTTTAAAATTGTATAAATAGGAGGGGGTTTTGAGAGAAAAACACATTGAGATAGTTGGAGAAAGTGAGAGTGTGATTGAGAGCAGACTTGAACAGCCAAGGCTGTAAGCCTTAGGGCAGGTTGTAAGGGCCAATGAATTGTAAATCAGGCCACGGAGAAATGTTGCTGTAAGTAAATTCACTTTTATGAAAGTGTTGGTTTTGTGTTATGCACCTTAACTTGATCAATTTAGGTGTGATTCAATTTCTATGTTGAAATGGTGAATTTGATGGTTTATAAGAGAGGAATTGTAATGTATGTTCTTCAAATCCCTGCATGAGCTTATTTGTGTCAAATAAGGAACTCGATTTTAAATTCAGATTGGTTAATATGTGGTACAGTGGAAATTGGGAGTTGAATGTAGGAGGGCGCAGAGCTATGTTTTAAAACTCTGTTGGAATTCAATTGAAAATTGTTATGTTTCAAATAGCATTGACATAGTTTGAATAGCGTGGCAAATGAGTGGCTCCGGCATATCAAGTTAGAAAGTCGAATCCATGAAGGCACATACATTTTGGTGAAAATTAATTGAATTGCTATTAATGATGCGTTTGTGTTGTAATTAAAAACACTGTTGTTTGAATACACATAACACTGATATGAAGATTCCAAAGGCAAAAATTAATGAATTTCGATTATGGGATGCGTTAAATTGCTGAAGTAGTTCTATTGAATGAAATCGATGGCAGTAATTGCTCTTCGTTTAGTGTGTTAAAGCCACATGTGTAATAGATTGCTGAAAGCATGTTCTGGACAGAACTATGGACGACATTAATTGGACGTTGGCTCTTAGTAAATCAATATCGATTTATTATAAAACCTTAATCGTGGCAATGTCAAACCCAGCGTTGTGAAATTAAAGGGTTGCATTTCATGTTTGAATGTTTCTAAATTGCAGGATGGATCGATCGATTGGAAGATCGAGCGCTGCAACGTGAATTAATGCAGAACCAAATCAATTAACCAGCAGACCTTCGTTGATGGGGTGTACATTAAATGGAGAAAGTCTGTTAGACAACAAATTATCAATTGGAATTGTAGAGAAAGAACGAGTCTGGAAAAGTTATTGAACGTAAAGCTAGGGCACTGTAAAACCGTGAGGTAAGGAAACCTGTGGTTGAATGTTTTGGGATGTTAATTGCGCAGTTTAATTATATAAGAAAAATTACGCTGAAAAGGTCAATGCACAGTGCTTTGAGTTTAAGGGAAAGAATTAGATTGAGATTTCCATATGGACTAACACATATGAAATCATCGTAAGCCAGTTGGATGTTGAGATTTCAATCAAATATGTTTAAAGTCAATGGTCAAACATATGAGAATTAACTGCGTAATTAAATGAAAAACATTGAGATTTGAATTATATAAGTGAGCTGGATTGTGAATGTGTTGATTTAATGAACCAATATCAAAGCTAATGGAATGAGGGCGCATTATGGATTTGTGTAAAGCGTTTCTGGAGTTAATCAAGTGATTTGTGTGGGTTGATGTCTTTTATTAAAAGGAACAAGAGCATATTTCTTTTGTTGGCTTATGATTGTATCCAATATTAAAAGTCATGTGAAATTGTGGTGGTAGAAAGGAATTGAGGGACTAATGAGGTATGGAATATGGATTGTGGGAACATTTGAATAGTGAGTTGTTTGACAATTTGATGCTTATGAAATGGGTGTGGTAAAAAGATTTGAAAATGCAAGGGACTGGTGTTTTTGATTTGGGAAAAAGATGAGAAGCATGTTTGATATGTGTTATATGTGAAGATCCTGGTTGTTGCAGGTTTAGGCCTGCATCATTTTTGGTATCAGAGCTGGAATATCTCTGTTTGAAGATTCAAGTTTTTAATTTAAGTTAATTGCATGTGATGAATGAATGTTAGATTTTGGAACTGATGAATATTGCAGCACAAAGATGCAGTGCAGTTGAGGAAGTGAAACAAGATCAACAGGATCTTGAAAGGTGAGCTGACAGGTATTATTTATCTCTGGTTTAAAGGTTATGCTTGGATAATTTGATTTATAGGGATAATGAAGAAATCTCAGCGGGAAGAAGTAGATCACAGCTAGAGTGCAGCGATGAAGGAGTCCAACAAGGGATTCTAGGTGAATGTGGCAAAACCTAAAGATTCAACAGAGGTTGAATGAAAAGGACAAGTGTGTTCTTGGAAGTTGCAGATGAGAGAAGCCTGAAGGAGCAGTGGAGAAATGCTCAAAGGGTTCTAGCAGAGGACTGTTGATTACCAAAAGATCATAAATAAATAAGGGAGGTTGGATTTTCTGGTCATTATTTGGTCTTTGCAAAATTTGAGGTTGAAAATGTCTTCTATATTGAAATTGTGGTCTATTTGCAACTAGTTGAACAACTCTAGGTTGAGATTCCATCTTAGAGATTCTATTAGAGAGGTTTCTAAGGAGAGAGGTGATTTCAGCAATTTTAGTTCCTTCATCTTTAGTTTTTTATGATGATGCACTTTCTTCTCTAGATTTCTTCCTCTTTTTTAGCCTTTTCAGCTCTAGCTCTCAGTTTACTAGACACTGACCTATTTGCTTCAACTTCAATTGCAATGTTTTGCATATCTGCTAAAGTTTCAAACTTCCTTTCCCTAAGAATAATGGCAAAATAATATAAAAATACCATAGAAAATATAACTTTGGCAATAGTTATTGGAGGTTTACATTCTGGGGGAATTTTGTTATACAATTTATTAAATCTCTTAATGAAATCAACAACATGTTCATTTGGGTTTATTTCAAATCTTCAAATCCTGTTAAATAGTAAACAATATCTTTCTTAATTCCCCATTTATTCTTAAAAATGTTTATTAGTTCATCCAAGGAATTTAAAGTATTTGGTTGTAATTGTTTAAACCAAATTCAAAAATTTCCTTCTGATTACTGGACAAAGATTCTAGTATAAACATCTTCATGTTCGATATTCAAATTATCAGCAAAATATAAAAATGTAGCTAGATGATCTTCAGTAGATGGAATTGTTTCTCCATTTAATCTGGGTAAATGTTTTAGATATCCATTAGGAAAAGGATGGAGTTTAGCTGCAGGAGGAAGGACTAGTATTGCATAATGAGCTGTTATGATTGGCCAAAAACCAACCATTGAATGTGGTGATGTAGAAGATGAAGTTGAAGAATAAGAAGGAGAAGGAAGAGAAGAATGATGGGAATAAATTACTTGAGATAAAGATGAATGATAAGTGGTGGAAGGAGGTTGTATGAATTGAGAAGGAATAACTAATTTCTGAATTTTTGGAATAGATTTGTCTTCTTCTTCAAAAGGAAAAGGGTTGGTATAAATAGTAAAAACTTCCTCAGGTTTGATAGAAGTAGATGGGTAATTTTGTATCACAAAAGAAATAAAATCAGTTGGTTTGAAATCGGGTAATCAAAAACCCAATTGAGCTTCAGTATCAGCTGCCTGTGAAGTAGGAATGGAAAGGTGAATCAATTAAAATTGATGAACCAATAAATTTTATTGAAGGTCAATACCTTTGATAATATTTCTAACACTTTTGGTGGTAGATCTAATAATTATGTAGGAATTGAGGTAGGTTGAAAATGATTAGGTTGTGATAGATTTTTTGGTGGAAGAGATGTAGGAGTAGAAGAATAGGATTATAATTTGTGTCTAGAAGAGGCGATTCTTACTAACCTTTCAAGATATAATAATGGATAGTGAAGCTTAGAGTCAGAATGAGACCTAGTGGGCTTGCATGAAGCCAGGTTTACATAATGGAGTCATCGGGTGAATGATTTTATCCAACTAACTTCTTATTCACCTTCAAGAAGAAATTTTTATCATTGTCCCAAGGAAAAGAAACATCAAATTTTCATTCCCCGATAACGGTGCCAATCTGATGTTGTCCTTTGTAGAAAACTCTAGGATAAGGAACTATGTCAAAGCATCTAAAATATTTATTTAATTTGGGTTTGGATGACCAAAACTTTAAATTTTTAAACATATGAAAATCCTAATTATTTCTAATATAATGAAAGGGTTGATTCTTGACTTTTAACATAATTAAGCTTTAAAATATTAATGAAAGGTAGAATTTAAGATGTTATATATTATTCCTTAAACATTTAAATAGAATATTTAACTAATCATATATATATATTGTGTATGTAAATCCTTTTACAGCCAAACAAAACATATTTAAAGATAATAGGAAGCAACAATTAAATTATATAGAGGAATCAACTTAAACAAATAGTTTCAGTTAATTAATCTCTATAATTGATTATAACTTTGCAGGGGATTTTAGAAAGAGTGATATTCAATCTTATCTTACCTATATTTCCTATTAACTTTAAGAATGTGTAGAAATAAATAAAGATGAAAACATAATAAGAAACTAGAAAACTCACAATAGAACACAAGTTTCTTCAAAATGAGTCCATAATCCATCTATTAATCCCAGAGAAAACTCAGAGAATTACAATCATGCTCGATGGCTTATCACAAGGGTTCAACCCTTCCTACTTCAAATTACAAAGTATTTATAGAGTTTCTAATCAAAATATATATACTTAGAATCGAAATTTATTACAAAATATTTTTTCCAAACTGATTTGGATTTATTACAAATATAGAACTAGAAAAGAGGAAATCTAAATTGTTTTGACATCTTGCACAAAATTCGGGGATTATTTCCGATGATTAGAGCTATAAAGTTGTTGCTTTGTTTTTTGTTCCTGGAAATCTATTATTTGTCCGTAAAAACTTGGTATTTTTCTATTGAAAATATGATGTCTCTCATTTGATGAGTTCACACAGCTTGTCCTATATTTTTTCATTAGGAATAGAAAACTTTAGTAATTTTTTGTATGATTCATCCACTTTAGTGTATTTCTCAAAAGTAGGCATAATTATGAACAAATGCTTGACCTTGTGCTGAGTTAATAAAGCATAACTATGACCTTCCATGAAAGCCTTTCTAATGATGGTTCCTTTAACATTTGCAAATTTAACTTTATCTATTACTGTATCATGCAATCTCTCTTGATATTCTTCTAGTGGAATTAATTTATTACCTATACCCTGCAGAAATAGAAGTCCTTTTACATGCAATGAATTAAACTTTGTGTGAAACTTTTTAATCTAGAGTTCTAAATTATGACATT
Organism: Pinus taeda; assembly: GCA_000404065.3. NCBI lineage: Eukaryota > Viridiplantae > Streptophyta > Pinopsida > Pinales > Pinaceae > Pinus > Pinus taeda. The sequence goes on along the minus strand of APFE030473059.1, from coordinate 40,937 downwards.
TATTCATGAGTTGTAGCATTAAATTTCTTTTAGTGTGTACTCTTCTCACCTCAAAGACAACTCTAGTTTTGCCTTCAATACCATACTCTTCAAGCTCTTCTTTTGTCTTAGAATTTAGAACCTTTATTATTTTTGTAGCATCTCCTAGTTTGTGGTCAAGGTTGTCCTTTACTTCTACCACTACTTCCTTTGATTTTTGTAACAACTCTTCGTGTTCAAAAATAATCTCAATTGAAGGCCATAATTTAGTAATTGATTCATTAATATTAAACCAAATATTTTCTTTGGCTTGAGCAATAGTCCGAGCAATGACAACTTCATTTTCATAAGTTTCTATTTGTTGAGTCAACTATTAAATTTTCAGCAACTCGGCCAAGTATGCATTGGTAGTTTTATTCTTTTGTTCTTGGAGCTTCTAAAGCAGAGTCTTCAATTTCTCAATCTCTTGATCTTTTAGTGCCAAGTCTCCCATGGATTTTGATAAATCTACTGCTGCATCAGTGGACTGTGTTTCCATTCTAATAGTTGTTGTTATAGAAGCCACTTTTGTTGAAGTATCTGCAATAGATGTTGCTATGGGGATAAATATTGAAACATCCAACTATTGTTCTTTTTTCCTTTAACATTGTCTCCATTTCGGTCTCCATATTTTGAATCTTGACACTTTGTTAAATTATCATTTTGAACATATTTTCTTTTTCTATCTCCAATTGATGAAGTTCTCTGGCTTGTGGATGTTCTGTAGTAGGAAGCTTCAGCTGTTTCCTTAATGCTTCAATATTACCATTCTTATTCTTGATCATTTCTTCAGTTGCTTTAACATCGTTAGGATCATATCCCAATTTTATTACCATATCTTCTAACGAATTAATTCTAGTATCTTTGGAAAGTGATGACATTTTATCCATCTTTAGTTGTTATGCAACCAGCTCACAAAATATAAGAAAAGATAGATCAACGCCTTCAAAATCAACCTCTTCGAGGAGGAAGCCTCCTTTACATTACACAAATGAACAATTCTTGGATGATAAAAATGAAAAAATATCCTTTCTATATATAGGAGTCTAAGGGGTCACAATATAATCAAAACCGACATAACAATAATAATATAAGGGAACAAAAATAATAATAGTGGGCTTCTATGGGGCACAATAATAACAATATGGGGAAAATAGGGGCACAACAATAACAATAAGGACTAAAATGACAACAGTATCTAGGGAATCACCAATATTATAGGAACCTAACGTGCCCCTCTCCTTCAAAAAAGTGTTTTCCTCAATGCTTGAGTAGTTTTGGATGCTTTTGTATAAAATTCTCACCCTCCCATGTGGAATCTTCAGTGGGTAAGTTCTTCCACTTGATGAGATACTCCGAAATTGATCGATTTCGTAGCTTTCGAGTTGTTGTTTCTATGACTGCTTCAGGTTCCAATATGATTTTTCCTTCCTCCTCAAGTTCTAGAAATATTGTTTAAACTGGGAGTTTGTCACCTATAACCTTCTTTAAGCATGAAACATGGAAAACTAGGTGCACTCAAGAATCTATAGGAAGCTCTAATTTGTATGCCATAGTACTAATCTTTTGCAACATCTTGTAGGGACCATAATACTTTGGTGATAATTAATTATCCTTCTTAGCTTGCTTGAGGGACATTTTTATATGGTTGTAGTCATAGGAATACCTAATCACCTACATCAAAACTTCTTTCCCTGCAATGCTGATCTGCCTATTTTTTCATTCTATTATGTGCCAAAGTGAGGTTATCCTTTAAGAGTTGGAGAACTTATTGTTGATGCTCGATGTGATCTTCCACTGCTTGAATCTTAGAATTTTCTCTTAAATATGATGTGATGGACAGTGGATGATATCCATAAAGTGCCATAAATGGGGTCATTTTTGTTGTAGTATGGAAGGAAGTGTTATACCACCTTTCAGCTAGAGGCAACCGTTTGACCCATTATGTATGTTTATCAGATACATAGCAACGAAGATATCCTTCCAAACATTTTTTTACTATCTCAGTTTTGCCATCAAATTGAGGATGATAAGATGAGCTATGAGCTAACTGAGTACCAAGACAAGAAAATAATTATGTCCAAAAATTACCAGTGAAAATGGGATCTTTGCCACTTACAATAATCTTTGGGTTTCTGTGTAGCTTTTGAATTGTTTCCATAAATGCAGTAGAAACTGTAATGGATTTAAATGGATGTGATAATGCACAAAAGTGTGCATACTTGGTAAGTCTATCAACTAACACCATGATGACATTCTTTCCTTCAAACTTGGGTAAGCCTATGATAAAATCCATTGAAACCTCCTCCCAACTTTGGCTTGGAATGGATAAGGTTGTATTAGACTTAGGGTCTTAATTGTTTAAACTTTATTTTGCTGGAATCTCAATCATTCCACCATAAACATTTGAATATTCGATTTAAGTTCATCCCAAAAAATTCCTTCTTAACCCTGTGGTAAGCTTTTAAAAATCCTGAGTGCCCTCCTAAGGGAGAGGTGTGCATATTTTTCTTGAGTTGGGAATTCTTAAATAGGTATAAGTGATCTTTGTACCATAACAAATCATTTTTCCAGCTAAATGTATTAGATGTACTAGGATCTTGTTGTAACTTTCGAATGAGTTCCCACACTTCTTCTTCATTCTTCCATTCATCCCTTTCTTCATTTATCCAATCTGGTTGGATAATAGAAATGGTGCAAAGCAATGCTTCCACATCCTCATCCTTTCTTGAGAGTGCATCTGCCACAACAATTTTCTTCCCTTTTTTGTAGATGATTTCAAAGTCATAACCCAACATCTTTGTGACCCATTTTTGCTGCTCTTCTGAAGATAATAATTGTTCTAAAAATTATTTAAGACTATCATGATCTGTTTTTACCTTGAAGTGTCTTCCCATTAGGTAGGGTCACCATTTCTTAAGTGCATGTAATATTTCCAACATTTCCTTCTCATAAATAGCTTTGTGTAAATACTTTCCTTTGATTGGACAAATTTCGAAAGAAATGGGTCTTTCTTCTTGCATTAAAACAACACCAATTCCATTTCCTGAGGCATCACATTCCACAATAAAGGTTTATGTGAAGTCTGGCATAACTAATACTGGTGCTTGACACATTGCCTCTTTAAGATGTTCAAAGGCCTTCATTGCTTCTGAAGTCCATGAAAATGCATCTTTCTTCAAAAATGTTGTTAGAGGTGCTTATATTCACCCATAATTCTTAACAAGCTTGCAATAATACCCTGTCAAGCCAAGAAATCCTTGCAGATGCTTTATGGATGTGGGGATTTTCCATTCCTTAATGACTTTAATTTTGCTAGGGTGTACCTTCACACCTTCATGAGATATAATATGACCTAGATATTCCACTTCTTGTACTCCAAAGAAACATTTGGAGATTTTTGCATATAATTGTTTCTCCTCCAATAGTTTAAGCACCCTGTCAACATGTTGAACATGATCCTTCCAAGACTTGTTGGAGATTAGTATATCATCAAAAAATACTAACACAAGTTTTCTAAGGAAGGGTTTGAAAATGGAATTCATCAAACCTTGAAATGTATAAGGTGCAATGGTAAGGCCAAAAATCATGACCAAACATTCATAATGAACCTCATGAGTTTTAAATGTTGTTTTTGGAGTGTCATCAGTCTTCATTCTGATTTTATGATATCTTGAATGAAGATCCAACTTGGTGAAGTAAACTGATCCATGCAATTCATCCAATAATTCATCAATGACATGAATGGGAAATTTATCTTTAATAGTGAGCTTATTGAACTCCCTATAATTCGGACACATGCGTCATGACGCATCCTTCTTGTGCACCAATACTACTGGAGTAGAGAAAGAACTTTGACTAGGTTGAATTATACTAGCCTCTAGCATTTCTGCAAACATACGTTCAATTTCACTCTTTTGGGCATAAGGATATCTATAAGGCCTGATATTTAACATACATATAATCATCTCTGATACCAAATTTTATGTAACCAACTCACAAAATAGAAGAAAAGTTAGATCAATGCCTTCGAAATCAGTCTCTTCGAGGGGCCAACCTCCTTTACATTACACAGATGAACAATTCTTGAATGATACAAATGACAAAACCTCCTTTCTATATATAGGAGTCTAAGGTGTCACAATATAATTAAAGCCAACATAACAGTAATAATATAATGGCACAAAAATAACAATAGCGGGCTTTTATGGGGCACAATAATAACAATATGGGGACAATAGAGGCACAACAATAACAATAAGGGATACAATGACAATAGTAATGGGGGAATCAGTAGTATTATAGGGACCTAACATTAGTTGTGAACGAATTTTATTCAGTGAAGCTTGTAGTTTTGAAGATACCATAACTGAATCGGGCAAAGTAGAATAAATCATTTCTCCAGCCTACTTATGCAAGTCAATTTGATCAATGGAATGAATCTGTTTGGCTTCAAAAGAAAAAAATGATGTCTTATAATCTTCTGCACCTCTAGGGACTGGAACTTTGGGCTACAAGAAAGCTAGCTGAAATTGTCCCTTTTCAGTGTTGAGTGTAGAAAAAAGTTTGTGCTTGGTGGTGGAAGTTTATTTCTAGAATTTAGAATATGTGGTGGCCTTTAGTGCTTCATTCTTTTTTTTAATCGCTTTATACCTAAGAATTTTTTTTTTTTGTTCATACCTTATGAAACATATGATATAGGAGAATATGTGGAAACATCCTCAATCCTTGGAAAGGTAAACGTATGAGAACCTGTCAATATCATTGTTTCCTTCTCCTATGAACTTTCTACTTGAAAAGGCTCCCCCTGAGTATTAGTTTTCTTTCTTCTTTTAAACAATTGGAAGTATGTCTCTTGAATTTCTGAAACTGAAGGAGGACAACTTTCTCTTGGCGTCTTAGTCTCTTTCTCTTGAGGAAGTAGAGTTTGTGAAGATTTTTGAATATCAATTTGTTCCTCTTCCTCCTACAACGTGTTCTCTTGTCACTCCTCTTGATTTTCATATTGTTATATTTCTATCCTTGGTGTATGTGCATAAGGTGTAGTCTTTTGTTCGACTCTCAACTTAGAAATAATCCCTAAAGGATCTAGGATCAGGTGAAGCTCAACTTAAATTCATTTGTTTCAAGAGAAGATATGCCTCCTTTGTTGTTGCTCTAGTGTTAACAATAAATGGTCCAATTTGTGGTTTTATTTTAAACTAATATTTCTTCTAGATGGATACAAAAATGTAGATCATCCATGTTCATTGTTTGTCTTATATATTCCAGTGACAAAAAATACAATTGGCACAAATTTTGGCAACCTATAGGGAGGAATCTCACACCCATAGATTTAGATTCACGTGTAGTTTTAATAGAGGTACCACTATCCAATCTTAGATTTCTTAGAGAGGTGAATAATTATTTTGATCTCAAGTGAAATTCTAGGTATAATGTCACTATTGTGAAGACACAATGTAGTATGTAAAACCAGATTTACATAATCACTCAAGAATACTCCTATGTGTTCTTTATTACCAATGAAGTCTAATGAATAACTGACTCAGGATTCTCCTATGCATTTAATTTCGTCAATGGAAATTTGAATCTATCTACTTGGAAAAATAGACATAAATAGACAAGGACTGATCAATGCTTAAAAGCACCTTCAGTAGCAAACTTCAAAAATTGATCATGAATGCTCTCTGCTAGAAATTGGATTTAATTGAAAATGAGTGATGGTTTATACCTACTGAGAATACTGATAAAATGCTAGAATGATCTCATCAACCCATTGATCACTAGGGTAACCTAATAGACATGAAACCATAGAGATGGTTTTCTTAGACATTTTTGGAAATACTGGAGAAGAGTAGGGTAGATTGGTTCTTGGTAACTTAGAGTTCTAAGGTAAAATGATTTGAGGATTTTGGTTCTCTGAGGGAATGTAAGTTTCTGATAGATCTCCATGAGAGATTCTACAAAAAAAAGATGCATAGGAGTTGTGGGTTGAACTTGAAGAATTTGACATATCGACTCAGGAGTGACAGTAAACAAGACTTCATTATTTGGGAAATTATGACCCTTTGACAGGGTAAATACCTTAAACGACACCAGGTGAAAAATTCTGGGAAGAAATGGGTCTAACGAAAGACGAATTGAAACAGGAAGGAGTCACATATGTTCAATTCATCAATATCATCTAATAATTTCTGATTTGTCCAGTTGTGGAGTTCATAAAGATCGAACTCACACTGCGTTTCAAATATTTTGTATTATTTGTCATTCAAGGGAACTTCATCTATATTCACTATAGGGGGTAACATTTGGCTTTCTACAATTAGTTTGGACTTTTCTTTAGATGATGACATGTTGAACTATGAATTTGCAGACAGTTATATCGGATTACCAGGAACTGGTGATCGCTTGTGTGGAAAATGCTTGTCTACTGATAGAATGTGAATGATGCCTACACTACTGCAAGAGGATGGAAGAAAAGGAATGTGGAGGTCAACATAATGTTTTAAAGGAATCGAGAAAATTAACCTTTTTCACACGTCTAGTTAATGCACTAGACGGTGGTGGGGAATATTCATTAGTCTAATAGTGAATTGGTTGTTGGGTGAGGCAATTTATTAATCATAATGGTAAAATTTCACAGATGAATGAGGGAGTGACAAGTGGCGAGGTGTGAGGAAGCGGCGATGGGAAGGAAGCAGATGAGTGAGTGGTTTTCGAGGGAGGGGTAGTTTTTTATAGTTTTGGAGGGGGGGTGCGGTGGGGGGATAAAATAGCTATGGAGGGGCCATTTAGGTAAGGGAGGAATGTGCAAAAACACTTTTTGAACCCCCTGGTTAAACATCAAAAGTACGGGGGGTGGGGTAGGTTTGAGGTTCAACCCCTGTTATTGATCTACGCATGGATGATCTCCACCTTTGATTGTTGCTCAGGATTTATCACAAGCCGACAAAACGTCAAGTCGCTTTAAAATAATTAATCAAGTGATTAATTAACATAACAAAATTAAAATAATAATACAATAATAATGTGACAACATCTAAATAAGTTCACCTATACACACAGCACACACACACAAACCACACACACACACAAACAACCAACACACAACACACACACAACACACACCACACAAAACACACACACAACACACAACACACACACAACATACATATAATATATATTCTCAATTTATATATTTCTTTCTATTTTTCTTCTTTCTCTTTTGTATTTTCTTTCACATTTTTTTGGTTTTTCCAATTTTCAACATAAAAGAATAAAAAATACATGGGAAAAAAATGTTACAACAACTCCATGGTTTTAATTTTAAAAAAAAATACCAAAATTTAATCTTTAATATGAAAAGTTAGGTGCATATTTTATTAAATTTTTCCAAATCAAGATGTTTAAATATTCCTTTGTTCTAGCATATAGGAAGATAAAAATTTTGCGTGAATTTCATTTTTACCTATGTATAATTATCCCATAAGGAATAAATATCTCTTTCTAGTATTGGAAAATCCATCCTCCTCTTTACTTCATTTTACTCATCCCCCTCTTACCTCAATTTTGACCCATACGACTGTAAAAATGCTCCATCCATTATTTCCCTTGATACACACTTTATAATATAGACATTTGCTTGCACACCTCATAGACTTCCCGTCTGACGTTTTTAATGGTTGGTTAAAAATTGAATAGGACACCCCCCCCTCGTAAGCCATTGATTTACTATTTCACACATCTCGAGGTATTTAAATTATGATGGTTTAATGTGTGAAGTGCAAGGTGGGACATAGGATTAATTTGACTTTTGATTTGACTTGTGAGTCATTTATTATTGGTTTATGAATTAGATACTTGTAAAGTGGACTTTGATAACATATAAGACATGATTCAGTCTTGGAGATTAGGGCTTGGCCCATATTAATTTTTAATTTTTAATAATAATTTTAAATTATAAATAATTAATTTTATAAAAAATATAATCACATATTCCTATAAAATCAAAATTATTTAAATAAAGTAAAAATTTATTTAAAATTACCCAAGAATGGCTATAGGAACTCTTTTGCCACCAAAATTTGCATATGCCCCCTAGGTTTGGCAAGGAAATTAATTAGCAAATTTAAAAAAAAAATTGTAATTTTGAGGGTGTCAAAAAAAGTTGCAAAAAACACTATAACCTTACATAAACCCACATCGGAAACTTCATTGGAACCAAAAATGGATTCCAAGATAGACAATCCATACAATATTTTATTTGATTTTAATTGGATAACATCCCTAGTTTCCTCTTCCACTTCATGATTAATACACAAAAATTCAAATTCCTCCTTATTTGGAAAAAATATATAAATTTGTTCATTAGAATCAAACATTTTCCAAGATTAAGCATTTTTGCGTAGTGTAGACCTATGCAAGACTTGCACGTTTCTATTGGCTATGGACCTCACAAAATATAATGTAAAAATTATGCCAACAAAGCCCAAAGTATATGATATGCAATTTATGAATCTAGGTATGGACTTATTGTTGAAATACCGTAACTTCTCAGTAAGTTCCTTAGCTTTAGGGTAGTATTTTTTTGATTTAGAGGTTCTAGATTACATGCTTCCCCATGATTTGATTCACTATTATTTATAATCCCCATTAACTAACAAATGACGAATTCTTAAGTCTATAGCCTTTTATAGGAATTAAACTAATCCTTCATATTGAACAATGTTATTGGTGTTAGGGAACTCTAACTAAAGAGAAAAAGGAATGGAATTCCTCTTGGGATCACACATATGGAATTCCACATTGGATGCCTTCTTAGACTTAGCACCATCAAAGTCCTTCTTGGAAAATGAACTTGGATTTATTCTCTAGACAAGAAATATAGGTACAAATTCTCATGTATTGGAAAGACACCTGTCTAGTGTTGTATGAAGTAGGGACAAAGTACTCATAGTATTTATTGTTTTTCCAAATGGTAATTTTTTCCCATTTATGAGGAAAGGTAAAATGGGTTCTCTCCATGAAGTAAATACCTTATTTAATCCTAGGGAACCATCATTTTCCAAGAATCATACCAAAACCTTAGGAATATTGACTATGATTACATGTATTGGAATGCTTATGTTAGGAGCCTGGTATACGTATTAGTTTGTACCATTCTTAATTCTAAATCCAATAAGTCCATACAAGTGCTAGTCGTGTTGAGGTCTAATTTCTCAATAACTCAAAGAGGCATGAAGTTGCTCCTTGATATCATGTATATAACATAATTATGGAACTCAAATACAAATCATCAATGGAACATAAAAGGGAGAAACTCTAGGGTCTAAATTTATAACATCATATGCCTCTTTCAATAAAGATGAGGTGTCTCTGGAAAGAGGGGCTCTTGGTTCTAATTGTGGGGGAGGAGGAACTTGTAATATGTGGGAGGATTCCTAAACTAAATGAATGTCCTAAGGCCTTATGGTAATGTAATGTGATATGGAACCATTAAGAGATCTTTTATTATGTTGTAAGGTGGATGTAGTATTGGAAAGTGGGGAGGGGTTGGCTTACTAGATGAGCTTATCTTTTTAGGACACATAGGAGATATATTCTTGGTGGGTGAATGATATTTATCACTCATGGTACATTTGTTCATGTTATTTACTTTATAATTTTCTTTTCCATCATATCCTCCTTGTGTAGTTATTCTTGAAGTTTGGTTCCTAGTTTATATATTAATGTTTTTAAAGAGGAAGATTATTCCTCAGTGGGTGTGGCTTCTCACATATTATGTGATTATTTTGATATGTAGAGGACAAATATCCTTATTATTTGAGGAAAATAGGTCTTATCTATCATAGAAACTTCCAAAATATGGGTGTGTGAGAAGCAATACTCTAGATCATGAAATTCTCAATAAAAATGACCCCAATATGCTTCAATAATAGTATATCTAGGAGGAGGAGAAGGAGGCCTTGCCCTGATAGGTGTGGTAAAATATAAGTCATTAACTATACAATTTAGGGAGAGGAAATATTTATTCATGTTCATTATAATTTTTTTTTTTTAACTTTTCTTATAATCATTCTTCAAAGTTTGTGTTGGTAAAAATCACGATGAAGTCTCTCATTTTGAAGTATTCCATTTCTAGATATTCTATTAAAACGAGGATGTTTTATGTATGAAGCATTTACAAAACATTCCTCCATGTTTTTCTCAATATTCAAGTCTCTTGACTTGGCCCCATATAAGGTGGTCAATAATTTATCGTTTAACAATTTCTTCACATTTAAATTTATCATTCTCATGTAATAACGAAAAAAATTATTTCATGATGATTTGAAATTTTTTTTTGTCTATCCAAGGAAGCAATACATAATCGATTGAATTTTTATATTTTTTCACCATTGTCAATTGATATGGTGGCAATTTTCTTGAGTATGTGATGGGCCTCGGTATTGCAACAAGAATGTTGCAACTCCCAAGGCTACCGACTTTAATTATCAACCAGAGGTTCGTACAAACTTAAGAAGTGTCGGCATTATGTGTGTGGCATACAATTTGTCCTTCCTTTGCTATCATGATGTAATGGAATGCATGTACTGAAGTCCAATCCTAAACTAATTGTAGAAAATGAAATGTTCGAAAAATAACCTTAACCTATTGCAAGAAATCAAGTACAAGGAAAGAGACATAAATTCAACGCTAAATCACATCATTTCCTAATTAATTGCAAGAAACTATGCTTTGAAATAATGCTGAATTATCATGAACCAAATGATACTATCTAAGCATGGAAGTAAGAAGCATCAAACATCACTAATGTGCAAGTAAAGGGACTGAAATAAATCTGTTTTTGTCTTTTTGTCTTTTCATGCAAAATCAATTATGCAAACTAATTTCCTTTGGTGATGTGGCAGGTGAATTAAGGATGTTGGAGGTTGGATGGAAGGGTTAGGAGATGGTTGGATGGTATGGGATACCCTTTGGAGGATTTTGGTGACTTCCTAGAGGTTTTCACTCAATTCGGCGTCAAAACAGGCCATTTCAGGAAAGCCTACAGGATGTACTAGAAACCTACAGGATGATCCTGTAGGAAATACAGTGAACCTATAGGATACAGCCGAGAGAAAAATGTGAGGGGTTGGAGGTGATGGGAGGCCTAGGAAAGGTGTGTGATGGGTGGAATGGAGTGGGAAAATTCCTAGGATCACTCAGAACTCAAAACCAAAGTCGGGAGATGGATGGATTCGCTCAAAAAGCTTGGAGAAGCTTCCTTGTGAAATGATGAACTAGTGAGGGTTTAATGACCAAGAAAATAAAATCCAAATTGTATTGGAAATTTTTTTTTATTACCTAGGATGTCTTAGGTCCCTATTCCAAGTGGAATCACTCAAAAATACCTCTGCTAACCCATGCAAAAAAAATAAAAAACATTACTAGTAAAAAATCTAGAAATTCGAGAACTAGTGAGCTAGTAAATCTAAAAAATGCCTAACCAAATCAAGTGCAAATGCAATGAGGTAATTTTTGTTATAAAATAGAATGTTTTTTGATCTAATTCAAGTGGAATCAATTTGATTGAAGCTCATTAGCATGATATAAAAAATAGCAGAAATTTATTGTTCTTTGCTGAAAAGGAGGTTCAACAATCTAGATTTGGGAATAAGAAGACTAGTCCAAGCAACTCAATGATTCATATGAAATTCGAAAGATTTTTTAAGGATTAAATAATTCTTGTGATCCTACAAAAGAACTTACATCAACCATTTAACTCAATCCTACAACAAGAAATCATTAATGCTAAATGAAGAAATAAAAACTAGAGATGCATGTGAATAAGCAACGAAAAGAAGGAAAGGAAATGATACAAAAGGGCTCTGAGGTTCCTGTGGTGGCCAATACCAAGGAAACTCGGAGACCTATGGAGGAGAACAAGATTTAGAAGTTGAACACGACACCAATCTTCATTATTTTCATCAATAGAATTACATCCCTGCAAGAAAATACAATGGAGCTGCAAGTATACAAGCTCTCTCCACAATAACACTAATTAAAATCTATCCCTATAGGAAAATTAGACTTGGTACTTATAAAAAATGATTAGGAATCATTCCCCATGATTGGAGGAAGCTTTCCCCACCAAAATTCCTTGATTAGTGGATCTATTCCCCAATACTAGGAATTTGTATAAATGGCAGGGAACACATTCCTAGATTTTCTCAATCATTCCCTAGAGGCAAATTCGACTTGGTATTTATATAAAATGATTAAGAATCATTCCCCATGAATGGAGAAATATTTCTCCACCGAAATCCCTTGATTAGTGGATATGCTCTCTTGATTAGTGGAACACATTTCTAGATTTTCTCAATCATTGGAGTTCCACAATTTGTGCCATAATTCCATAATATCTTATTGACTTATTATTTATTATTGATCCTCAAGTAGTAGGGAACAAATCCCTAAATTATCTCATCCTCCAGATCTTCATAATCTGGCCAATGTTCTCATAATATCCACAAAAAATAAATAATATTAGGCACAAATATTCAATCATTCATAAACCTTCCTAATGAATATATTAAAGTTAAAAATAAATTATCTAATGCAAAAAGAGAGGCTTAATGTGCTGAAGGATGGTGTGAACTCTCTTTTGTGCATTAAGAATATTGGTTGTAAGTTCTGCAAGGACAAGCCCAAAAACTATTTGTTCGAAGAAAAAACATTGTTTCTTGAGACCATTAGCTTGCTTTCTTGCCCTTATTCAAGATGAGTTCTTGAATATTTTTTTAGTTTAGCAAGGTCTTCCATATCCTTATCAACCTTTTGCTACCTTGTTCCACCATTTCGACAAGTCATTTATTTTCCTTAGGACTACCTCCTATAGGATTTTTGGGTCACTGTAATTCCTACAGGTTCATCCTGTAGAAAACACAGTCCCTTTGTAAACTGAAGTAAAGGAGTAGAAAAAATGATAGAAATGGTGGAGGTATGAATGGTAATGAGTGGTAAAATAAAAATGTGAGTGACAAGGATCTCTTTGTGATCCTCCTTTTCTCCTTGACCTTCCTTCTTGCTGACCTGCAAATGGAAATTTCATGAAAATGGAGAGGATGCTCTCTTTGTTTTTTTTTCAAGAATGAAATGGGATGGATGAATGATGGATAGATAGTGAATATGAAGTGGATGGAGGGCTTGGAGTACTACGGTGACCTTGGCCTTTGCAAAAATTTCTTCTTTTAACGGTTGTCCTCATTCCTTCAAATCATCACCCTTCATAATTTGACTTTTCAACAGTGCATGAGTGAAGGCGTGAGATGCAATCAACTAGTTGAAGTCTGTTGAGACTGCCAACCCATCCTTAGATTATAAAACCTAATCTCTCATGCATTGAAAACAAATTTCTAACTATAATATGCTCAAGAGAAGAGGTCAAGAAAATTGCATACATGTACCTACCTAATGGTTGTTGGAGAGACATGCATGCTGCTGCTAATTTGCTCTTGATGTGCAGGTGTTGGATGGTGATGTTGATGATCTTGATGCTGCTCCTAAGCTCTGGAGGAGATTCTTTGACCTTTGGATCTTCTTTAAAACTGCTCACTGCCAATCTTGTAGGTTTTGTTCTGTATCCTATAGGTTTACAGGATAGGGACTTTTTTTGTCGATATCTCCCAAACAGTAGACTGGATTGAGCCAAAACGTTTTGAGAATGTTTCCATCATCATTATACACCTCCCCATAGAAAAAAATTTGTCAATGGATGCACTGATCTCCAGAAAAACTAAAAATTGCTGAAGGTGATGGAGGCCAATTTCTTGGACACCGTGCACTAGAATTTGCTGAAATTGCTTGGGCATGTTACGATCATCCATATGAATCTCCCCAAGAAACATCTATTTAAATGGATGCACAGATATTAAGAAAATGAAAAAATGGTTTAAGGTGATGGAGGCCAATTTCTTGGAAACCGTGTACTGGAATTTGCTGAAATTTCTTGAGCATGTTACCGTCATCCACATGCATCTTCCCCTGAAACAACTTGGCAAATGGATGCATGGTTTTCAAGTTATGGCAAAAAACAAATTCTGCTCTATATATTTTTGCATCCTATAATAAAAGAGGGCATCCTGTAGTTTTTTAGAACAAGGAAATGACTAGTAGAAGCTTGAGAATGATGGGTGGATGGTGAAAATAGATGAGGGTGATGGATTCGCATGGCCTTGGCCTTGTTGGAGAATTTGAGCGAAGTAGGAGCAAATCAAAATTTGACTTCTTTTGACTAGGCTCGACCATTTTTCCTTTTGGTACCAACTTGTCCTTGTTTCTTGCAGATGTTGGAGAGTACATGCATGCATGGAGCAAGGGTTTTTTATTTTTTCTCTTTTTTTTTCTTCTAGGCCTACTAGTTGCCTCAATGAGGTTTTCAACTAGTAGGTCCACCCAAGTGCCTCAAAGGAGGTTTTCACCTAGGATATTTTCCTTTTTTATCTTTTTTCCTTTTTCCTAACCCATTGACTGCCTCATGGAGGTTTTCAATCAATGAGCCAATCCAAGGTGCCTACAAAGAGGTTCTCGCTTGAGATTTTTTATTTTATTTTTTCTCTTATTTTTCAATTTTTTTTTTTTCTACCCTACCCTACTTGAAAAAAAAATCACTTTCAAGTATAAGAATACTTCTAATGGAGCCATGCACACATCAAAATGATAGACAAAATGATGTGGAGGCTTGAAATGTATGCTTTGACATGTACCTAGATTTGAGTGATCAAATTCTTTGACTTTAAAAGGATCAAGCATAATTGAAGAAGAGACTGGTGTTGCAACTTAGTGACTTTTTGGAACCAAACCTCAATATAACTTTCATGCCCTTGGTTTGATTGCTTATCTAGATCATTATTCATGTCTTCTTCTACCATGACCTTCAAATATTCCTATTCTTTTTTATTGTTCTCTTGAATACACGGAGGATTTGATGGTAAGTATGAGGGAGCTCTCTCGATCTCTGATTTTGATGTTTTCTCTTCATTAAGTGTAACCCATGATTCTTTGAACTTCTCTTTCGAATCTTCTTCTTCGGGACGTAGTCCTTCAATGATATCAAGAGAGTCATTTTTTTTCAATACTTTTCCTAAGCTATGGTGAATACCATTGATCTCAAGAGGAGATGTTTGGAAGTGTTGTACCTCAACATTGTAAGTGGGTTGAGCTACTTTAATGTGTGGGTTTAGAAATGGTGGTACAGGAAATTGAGTGGGAGTGTATATTTGAGATGGATGTGGATGGGGTTGTGGTTGTGGTGGAGGTGAATGGTAAGGATAAGATAGAGTTGGGTATGGAGGATATTGAGTAAAATATTGAGGATATTGTGGATGGCTCCCATAAGTTCCTTGCCAACCTTGTTGTAAGATTGGTTTTGGGGTTGAGATGGCCAATGTTGCCAAGGAAAGAGTGTGTTCCAATTACTTTGAGGTGGATGTGCATAAGCTTGAAATTGTGAATTAGGCTCTTGCATCATATGAGGCTGAATAGGCTACCATGGTCCTCTTGGAGCTACAAAACATCGTTGCATTGGCAATTGTCTTGCTCCATTGTCCTCTTAGTGAAATTTCTTCAACCTTGGTAATGATGGACAATGTTTAACATCATGTGATTCTGCAAAACAAATATCAACATTTTATTTTCCTTCATCTTGCATTCTTAACATTTCTACTTGTTTTGTTAGATTGCTAAGAATTTCTGTTTTAAAATCATCCAACAAATTTCCAAGTTTAGTTTGACTTACTGATCTTGATGTTGATTTACCAAATCTTGTTTTTCCTCTTGATATGTGTTTGCATGTTTCACAAATTTCCTCAAATGACAATTGATATACATCACCTCTACATATGAGATTAAGGATATCAATCCAATGATCCCTAATTGTTCTAATTAAGAAGGTTTTTAGTGTGTCAGATCCTAAATGATGTAATTTTCCCCTCTTAACATTCTACATGAACCTCTCTATTAGATCCTCAAGGCTCTCATATTCTCTTTGATTCATTCTAAAGATTTCCTCTTTAAGATCATGATCTTTATATTTTTCTATAAATATCTTTTGCATATCATTCCATGATCTTATTGAATTAGTCCCTAAACGCATTAACCATTTAAGAGCTCTATCCTTCAATGTTTCTGGAAACAATCTCAATTTTTGAGTTTTTAATAAGTAACCATAAGATCTACAAACAATTTCAAATTCAAAGAGAAAGGTTTCCAGATCCTTTGACCTTAGACAATGAAATTTTGGAAGAAAATATAGAGGGGTGTTTTTCATGTGCACATTGATATCAGTATCTTGAATGGGAAATCTGAGAGGATATTGTTCATTGCTATCCTCTCCATCCATTTCTTCTACATTTTTTGCCATCTCTTCTTCTACCTGCAAAAGTGAATGGTGATATGGATCTTACTGCACCATGTGATCAAATGGGGGGGTGGGTTGGTGTTGGAGAATTTTTTATTTTTATTTTTATGATTGAATGAAAACTATAATGCAATGCAATTTTCTACTTTTGAAATTAAATATGCCTAATGAGAATATTTTTTCTGTTTTTGCAAAACTTAAAAAGAAATGAATCAACTAGGGAAGAAAACAATGCATATTTTGACACCTCCCCGACGATGGCGCCAAAAAGTGATGGGCCTTGGTATTACAACAAGAATGGTACAACTCCCAAGGCTACCAACTTTAATTATCAACCCGAGGTTCGTACAAACTTAAGAGGTATCAGCACTATGTGTGCGACATACAACGTGTCCTTCATTTGTTGTCATGATGTAATGGAGCACATGTACTGAAGTCAAATCCTAAACTAATTGTAGAAAATGAAATGTTTGAAATGGAACCTTAACCTATTGCATGAAAGAAGGTACAAGGAAAGAGACATAGATACAATGCTAAATCACACGATTTCCTAATTAAC
Source organism: Pinus taeda (assembly GCA_000404065.3). Taxonomy (NCBI): domain Eukaryota; kingdom Viridiplantae; phylum Streptophyta; class Pinopsida; order Pinales; family Pinaceae; genus Pinus; species Pinus taeda. The sequence continues at coordinate 23,961 of APFE030473059.1, read as the reverse complement.
TACAAGAAACTATGCTTTGCAATAATGTTGAATTATCATGAAGCTAATGCTAATATCTAAGCATGGAAGTAAGAAGCATCAAACATCACTAATATGCAAGTAAAGGGAGTGAAATAGATCTATTTTTGTCTTTTTGTCTTTTCATGCAAAATCAAGTATGCAAACTAATTTCCTTTGGTGATGTGGCAGGCGAATTAAGAATGTTGGAGGTTGAATGGAAGAGTTAGGATATGGTTGGATGGTGTGGGATACCCTTGAGAGGATTTTGGTTACTTCCTAGAGGTTTTCTCTCAATTTAGCCTCAAAACAGACCATTTCAGGAAAACCTACATGATGTACTAGAAACCTACAAGATGATCTTGTAGGAATTACAATGAACCTACAAAATACAGCTAAGAAAAATATTTGAGGTGTTGGAGGTGATGGGAGGCCTAGGAAAGGTGTGTGATGGGTATAATGGAGTGGGAAAAATCCTAGGATTACTCAGAACTCAAAACCAAAGTCGGGATATGGATGGATTCGCTCAAAAAGCTTGAAGAAGTTTCCTTGTGAAATAATGAAATTGGTGACGGTTTAATGACCGAGAAAATCAAATCGAAATTGTATGGGAATTTTTTTTATTATTAACTAGTATGTCTTAGGTCCCTATTCCAAATGGAATCACTCAAAACTACCTCTCTTAACCCATGCAAAAAAAAAAAAAAAGCATTACTAGTCGAAAATCTAGAAATTCGAGAACTAGTGAATTAGTAAATCTAAAAAAAGTCTAACCAAATCAAGTGAAAATTCAATGGAGTGATTTTTGTTATGAACTATAATGTTTTTTTGATCTAATTCAAGTGGAATAAATTCGATTGAAGCTTGTTAGCATGCTCTAAAAAATAGCAGAAATTTACAATTCTTTGCTAAAAAGGAGGTCCAACAATCTAGATTTGGGAATAAGAAGACTAATCCAAGAAACTTAATGATTCCTATGAACTTTCAAAGGTTTTAAAAGGATGAAATAATTCTTTTTATCCTTAAAAATAACTTACATTAACCATTTAACTCAATCATACAACAACAAATAATTAATACTAAATGCGAAAATAGAAAGAAATAAAAACTAGAGATGCATGTGTGTAAGCAATGAAAAAAAGGAAAGGAGATGATACAAAATGGCTCTGAGGTTCCTGGGATGGCCAAGCCCAAGTAAAATTAGAGACAAATGGAGGAGAACAAGATTTAGAAGCTGAACATTACACCAATCTTCATTATTTGCATCAATAGAATTACATCCCTGCAAGAAAAATACAATGGAGCTGCAAGAATACAAGCTCTCTCCATAATAACGCTAATGAAAATCAATACCTAGAGGAAAATTCAACTTGATACTTATACAAAATTATTATGAATCACTCCCCATGAATGGAGGAAGCTTTCCCCACCAAAATCCCATGATTAGTGGATCTAGTCCCCAATACGAGGAATTTGCATTAAATGGCAAGGAACACATTCCTATAGTTTCTCAATCATTCCCCAGAGGAAAATTCAACTTGGTACTTATACAAATGATTAATAATAATTCCCTATGAATGGAGGAAGCTTTCCCCCCCGAAATCCCTTGATTATTGGATATGCTTCCTTGATTAGTAGAACACATTCCTAGATTTTCTCAATCATTGGAGTTCCACAATTTCTACTATAATTCCATAACATCTTGTTGACTTATTATTTATTATTGATCCTCCATTAGTAGGGAAAAAGTCCCTAAATTATCTCCTCCTCCAACTCTTCATAATCTGCCCAATGTTCTCATAATATTCCACAAAAAATAAGTAATATAATTAGGCACAAATATTCAATTATTCATAAACCTTCCTAATGAATATATTAAAGTTAAAAATAAATTATCTAATGAAAAAAGAGAGTTTTAATGTGCTGAAGGATGGTCATAGGCCTTAATTTATGTTTTAAATTAGAGGCATGGGCCATAATTTATGTCCAATTTAGAGGCTCATCAGTATGGGATCCACATCATCCACTCCTTAGAAACGTTACAAAATTCTAGACCATATATTTCCAATTTGGAATACCATCTTGGGGATGAAAGTGATATCATCGCATTGCCTCCCCTTCAAAGGTCATCATGAACAATATTATGACGAAATTGAACTTAGTAATATCCATTAGTGCTAATGAATCATAGACACTTTGGATATGAACCTTGTCTTGACCCCCTATAAGGTGGTTACAAATTTATTTTTTAATGTGTTCTTCACATTTACATTCATGGTGGTCATGTAATAAAGAAACATATTTTTTCATGATGATTTAGAACCTTGGGTTAGTTTTTGTAAGGTGGAAATAAAGAATTGAATAACTTTTTTTAATTGGTTCTTCATTGTCAATTGATATGGTGGTGATATTTTTTAATAGGGAATCCACATCAACAACTCCTTACAAACATTACAAAATCCTAGATCATTTCTTTCAAATTTGGAACACTATCTTGAGGATGAAAGTGATATCATATTGCCCCTTAAAATGTCATCATGAACAATGTTATGATGACATTCAAGTTAGTGATATCCATCAATGCCAATGTTTTAAACCTTGTGCCTTAAAAATGAAAATACGTCAATGAATATAATCCACTTTTAGAGTTGAAACTACTTTTACAATGAATATAATACAAGACAATATATGATGATCCTAAGACTAGGTATACTTGGTGTGTGTGTGTGTGTGGTAGGGGACAAAGGGTACAATGAAAATTTCATGCCTACATAGAAATATAATTATAAAATGAAATAACTCACTATGTAGGGCTTAATAAGGGGTTTTAGGGTTGGCATGGGAATTATCTAGGGCTTAACATGTGCTTCCCCCCCCCCCCTCTCGGCAACTTAAATAAAATTTTGTCCTCAACTCTTGATTAACTATGGGTGTTTCTACATGAATAACTCATCTTCCCATGTTTACTATTCCATGAATAGGTTCTTCCATTTGATGATGTACTCAATAATTGCTTGGTTTCGTAGCTTCTTAATCCTTGTTTCATGGATTGTTTCTAGTAAAGAGAAAGTACTTCAGTTAGTTTGAATAATGCCATCCTCTAATATGTCTTGAATGAGATGCTTAATCTCACTATTTTTGGCATATGGATACCTATAATTACTAACATTATAAAACACACTTCCAGGTTGCAAATGAATAATATGGTAATTATCTTGACTAGGTGGAATCTCTAGATACCTTGGAATGGTTGTTGATAAATTTTTGGAAATCCATTTGAGAAAATCATGTATATGTTTGAACATTTAATAAGAATGATTGTGTAATTACACCATGCTGTCCCTTTTTGAGTATTTTTTTCATGTTATTAAATCTTATCACTTTAGAGGGTTTCCCTTGGATGCCTTTAATCTCAATTTCCTTGCCTTTTTATGGAAATCTCATGAAAATATCTTGAAAATTAAGGGTCATTTCTCCTAATTATTTTAACCATTAGACCCCTAATGCAATGTCATACCACCCATTTGGATTGCAATAATGGGACCATCTAATAAATACTTCTCTATATTTATATTCATATACTGGAATTTCCCTGAATAAGTAATGGTAACACTGTAATCATTACTTGAAAATTATGGTGCTGGAAATACAAGGAAATTGAGAAGATATGCCAATTTGTAATTGATGAAGTTACTGGTACTACCAGATTCAATCAATAATGTTACCTTTTTATTTTTGATATATTCTTCTATCTTGAGGGTTTGTGGAGTATAGATGTGTTGATAGTGTTCGATGTCGACAACAAGGAAGGGGGTCTCCCCGATATGGAGTCCCAATTAGAGCTCACACTATTTGGATTAGGAGCCCCAACCATAAATATGGCCATTTTCCATGATTTTGATATTAAAGATGTGCCTTGGTTGTAATAAATACATAAGAAGACATACACATACTCTTAGTGATAGAAAGTAAATAAACATTGTATAATATCAATTTTACTACATAAGAGGTTCTTTCACACAAAGGGAAAAGAGAGTGATCCTCTAGAAGAAAAGCGTAGGAGTACTATCCCAAAAGAGACATAGAACACATGAAATAATCATTAGTTATCGTCAAAAATAGTTCACAAGATAATAACGATCATGAAATCGAATACAACACACATTTAATAAGATATAATAAATCTAATGAAATAGTTCATTTACTTTAGTATTAATTAAAATATATCATAAACATTTAAGAATAGTCTTACAACATCCAGGATACATGCATGAAAGTGTGTTGGCTCTAATATATTTTGATAGCTAAGTGAAATTTTCAAGTATACAATACAATGATATGACACTATCCCCAATAGTGGAACATGAAGTTACTACTTTCTTATCCAAAGAATGATATTCACTCCTATGCTAGACTACAGAAGTTGAGGCTACAAATCTCAAGTTCCAATCCCTTTGCTTGAGTTATGAGGGTTTATTTATAACATATGAGGTGACCTTTCACCTCCCTTTGTGAACTTTGATCTCCCTCGTGACTCTTGAGATTCTTTTGTCTTTATTCTATCTAATGAATCTTCATATCACCTATTTGAGTCTTGGACTTCCACTTACATTTACATTTCTCATTATTTTCTAAATACAAAATCACATAAGAAAAAATGTGGCTAGAGCCTAATAAGGAAAGGCTTTATAAATTATGCTTGAGTTTGAGGAAACTCTAACTCGTAACCTTCTACTTGTAGCTCCAATGTAACATAATGGTACCAAACCTTGTATTGTGTTTCTATGTCCTCAAACTTTGATGGAATATTTGGCTTATATTTAACTCTTACCTCCATTGCATCCAGATAGATAGTTTTTGAACCAGTTGGAACATTATTCCATAATAAGAATAACTTCATGTTTAATTTAGCATTTTTTCCTACAAATTGTTGAATGTTTTTCCTTGTGATCTCCAAATCTTCTTTAGTGGTCACCTGCCTCAGATTTCCTAAGAATTCTTCAATTTCCTATCTGACAACATTTCTTCCCTTAAAATCCCCCAATGAAATGTATCTTTTTCACTCTGACCAAGGATTCCAAACTATCTTACAGCCATGAATACGTGGTTATGATGTTGGCCACATTAATGCTTAGTTGTTTGCTTCCCTAGACAAACATTCTTACATCAACCCTTTCCAATTCAACTTCCTGCCTTGTTTTCCTGACAAAATATGATGGTGCATTTATGTACTTAGCACCCCATTCCTGGAACACATTGATGTCTACATGAATCACCTTCAAAACTTTCACATTATCCCACAATCATTTCTGTATTGCATGTAAGGTAACCACTTCCTTATGAAGGGTGATCATCTCATCATACAATTGTCTCATAGTGTCTCCCAATGATTGGATTTACTCAAATATAGATGTCTGCAACTCCCTCATGTGAGAGTCAACGAAAGACAACCTTTGGTTCTCAACTAGGATATTATTAATTTGTTGCCTTGCAACAATTAGATCCTTTGCCAATTGCGTATTTTCTTCCATAAAGAATTTTGTATTTACTTTTTTCACATTTTCAAAGGCTAAATTCGTTGCTATGATTGTCTTCAAATTATTCTTGGTATTGGGCACAAGCAACCTCTCTATATGAATGGAAATAGGATGAACCAGGTCATTACGAGAATACTTTTTCCTTTTCTAGGATATTTTTTTCTTTAACTGACCAAAGGTAAGGTTGGAAATATTCATGATGATATCACCATATAGAGGAAATATTCCCATCTCACTGAATGAGATGTAGCAACAAGTAAGGGGATGTGAAGTCTGACTATTGATCTATTCTACAATAGGAACAATTTCAGCCTCTTGGTTATCCTCCACATCAATCTCTATGTCTTAGGCTTGTATTTTCTCCTCTATTTCTCTTATAAATTCCTCATCCCACTTTTACCTATTTTCTTCATCCTCCAATTGCTTATGTTGTTCTTCCTTAAAATGTTTTTGTCTCACTCACTACAAGAAAAAAGGACATTGGCGAGGGGCAAAAAATATCACCATAAGCTCATTCGTGACAATCAAACGAGCATTCACCACCAAAAACTGAACGTCACCAAAGGTGGCATAACCAAAAGTATAGGTGTTGTAGTGACATACAATGTTTGTCACCAATAATGATTTAACAGATAGCGACCGTCACCATTTAATATGAGAAATGGTGATGGACCATAGCCTTTGTCACCAAAAACGGAACGTCACCAAAGGTGGCGTTGCTAAAAGTATAGGTTTTGTAGTGACATTCAAAGGTGACATTTCCAAAAGTATAGGTGTTGTAGTGACATTCAAAGTTCGTCACCAATAATGATTTATAATGATGGATAGCAACTATCACCATTGCATATGAGCAATGGTGACGGACCATAGCCTCAGTGACCAAAAATTGAATGTCACCAAAAGTGGCATCACAAAAATTATAGGTGTTATTGTGACATTCAAGGTCTGTCACACATATTGATTATAATGACAGATAGTGACCGTCACCATTCCATATGAACAATAATGATTTATTGTGATTGATCTTTAATGGTCGTCACTATTGGCGCATATATATGGTGATGTTCATTGACTTTCACCAAAAGTCGCATTGCTAGAAGTATAGGTGTTTTGGTTACATTCAAGGTCCGTCACGAATAATGAATATAATGACAGACAATGACCGTCACCATTTTATATCAACAAAAATGATTTATGGTTATGGACCTTTGAGGGTCATCACTATTGATGCGTATACATGGTGGTGTTTGTTGGTCGTCACCATTTCATATTTTTGGTGAGGGTCGAAAAATGTCACCCAAATCTCATTGGTGATGGTCAAAAGAGACGCTGTCACCAAAAATTGATCATTTCCATTCCATATGGATGCCAGGGCACGATGGAATTGAACCACCAACCTCCCGCTTGTAAAGCAAGTGCTCTGCAATTGAGCTATCACCCTTTAAAGAATTATATTTTTAAAAAATAGACCTTGAAACTTCATAAATTTTAAATTCTACAACTTTCAATAAATTAAAGTCTTAGCAATATTTTACTAAATAAGAAAAGCAACATCGGAGCTATAGATACCTAACTAATGGTTATTCAAGTTATGAAAATTGGGTGGAGGAAAAAATAGTTATGTATAAGAGAATCAATATGTTCAATTAAATACTCAATTAGAAGTGAAACTTTGAAGACATTTATAACCTATAAATCACCTAGAACTATCAAATGCATCAAATATTGCAACGGAAACGTCATAAGTGGATATCATATGTAAGAAGAGGAGGCAGGGACTTGGAACCCTTGTACATCTTGGCATTGTTGGCATTATGGCTAAAGTGTTGTCCTTGATGGCAACCTATTCAGGAGATGGATCCCTATACAACAGGACAGTAGCAGAGCTTGTGTACAACAGGACAGTAGCAGAGATTGATGATCAACTATCAAATATTGGAGAAAATAAGAGGTACGCAGGTACACCTTACATAAGGTGCGTACACGCAAGCCAGTGTTACATAAAGTGCGTACATACCCGCAGTTATCCAGTTCATGGGGTGCGTACCCCCAGTGCACACATTCCAAGGCAGTTAAGCGCCCACACGTGGGGTTTCTCATGGTATTTAGCCAACAGTATTAGGTTATCATGGTTTTGGCCCACAGTATTGTTTATTTTATTATTATTATTGAGCCCCATGATCCTTGATTTAAGGAAGAGCTTGCCTATATAAAGAAGAGGAGATCATTTGGCTTAAGCATGTTTTTGGTTGAATATCTTATGAGGGTAAGATCTAGTCTAGATCTAAATAAGGCGAATCTACTGATGGACCAAGATCTCTTCGGCACATGTTCAGATCTGTAGATCTGACTGTCTGGGTTCTTTCTGAAGTCTTGAAATCATCTATGCCCGAAGGTACGCAGGTACAGTGAGTGAAAAGTGCGTACATACGCAGGAGCGAAGAGTTTCAGGTGCGCCGGTACGCAGGCACAGAAGAGTTTCAGGTGCGCCGGTACGCAAGCATAGAAGGGTTTCAGGTGCGCCGGTACGCAAGCACAGAAGGGTTTCAGGTGCGCCGGTACGCAGGTACAGAAGGGTGTCAGGTGCGGATGACCGTAGGCAGTTCAGTGGACTCAAAGCGAGGTACGCAGGCTAGCAGTTGAGCAGAGTGCGTACATACGCAGGCCAGCAGTTGAGCAGCGTGCGTACTGTATGCAGGCAAGCAGTTGAGTAGGGTGAGTACTGTATGCAGGCAAGCAGTTGAGCAGGGTGAGTACGTAAGCAGGCGAGCAGTTGAGCAGGGTGCTTACTTCTCTTAAAATCTTTGTTTATCATTGTTGTGTTCGGGGTGTTGAAGTGATGTCTAGTTTCTGGTATTATGATCTTATGATAGCCGTATGAGAAGTGATTGAGTATATCTTTATGTGATCTGATGAACTAGATCTGATTGATAACTCTCATTGTATATGTATTGATCTAGTGATTGAGTGATTCAGAAAGTTGGTTGATTATGAGCTTCAATGTGGTTATTGGGTCCAGTATGAAAATTGGATGAAATGTGGCCCTTTCAGATTATGTGTTGTGCTTCAGTGTATCCAGTATGAAAATTGATGAAACGTGGTACCTGGAGGAGAGAAGATTGTAGGGCAGCACCTACGTACTAGTATCTAAGCTAGTACAAGAGCTAAAGGGAAAACTTTGGAGCATTGTAGCAGGTAGTAGCCTGCGTACTAGTAAATGGATCGGCTAGTACAAGAGAAAAGGGGGTTGTAGCTCCCGTACTGGTATAAGGCTGCACCAGTACAAAATATTGTAAAAGGATTTTCTTATTAAGAAGAAGATTGAGATGACTTGCAGCAGGGGGTTTTCTCCCGCATTGGGTTTCCACCTTATATCATGGTGTTCATGTGTGTGCTCTTTATGTGTGATGATCTATT
>APFE030473059.1:0-13239 GCA_000404065.3 Pinus taeda | reverse complement strand
TAAGAAGTTGTGGAAGTAGCATATATGAATCTGGTTATGGAAATGAAAAAGTTTTATTAATGTGATAATACTGATTCCCCCCCCCCCCTCTCAGTATTATTTCCAACAGGCATGCCTTAGCACTTGGCACATCTTAGCTTGTTTGACATGTCTTCATACTAGCTGGCACATCTTAGCATGCCCGAGCATTCCCTAACACACCTTGGCAGTCATGACCTCACAACTAGCATTGCATTTTTCCATGACTTCAGAACCTTCCATTCACTAGAACACCTTCGCACTCCCTAGTTGTCATGCCCTTTGTTATCCTCCATAATGTCCTAGGCTAATGAGGAGATCGATGGAGGTAACCACATAGCAAGATTTTAGTTTGGTAGCTAGCCCTACCAAACCAGAGAGGGCTCTCTCTATGAAATCATAGCCAAGAGAAGACTAGAATGTAAAGGATTTTAGGCTAGATAGCTAGGCTTAGGTGGGTTTTTGGAAAATTTAGGGACTTGGAATTCTATACATCGATGTCTTATCTAGTAGGGACTTTGTCAAGGAGGCAAGGACTTGGAACTCTGCCTAAGATAAAGCACCTAAAATGCATGATAGAAGCTCCCTAGAATAGAGTACCTCCTACCTGGAAGAGTGTCCCCTGCTCAAAATATAGAACTCTTCTCTACTGTGCACTTTTCTTAAAGATAAATTTGTGCATAAAATACTACTAATAAAAACACCTACATTAACAAAAGTGAGCATCTAAGTCAAAGTATAAAAGTATAATAAATATGGCTCTATATAATTTTGGGAAACACTAGACAAACATTCTTTCATACAAAAACAATAATATGCCTAAAATCGATGTGATTCTTTCATCGATTCTATACCCTCACAGCAAAATTGGAATCTATAGCATGTACCCCAAGGCTGTCTGCATCTGTTGAAGGTGTATATTGAAAGGATTTGCTGAGATGAAGTACTATTGAAGGATAAACTGTTAAATTGTGGCAACAAGAATATTCCAATTTTAATTTGTCCTTGAATTAAAATTCGAATTTAGTCTCACCAACTGATTGAAAAATAATTAATTAATTCACCTTGAGTTAATTAGTTGGAGAAATTCAAGTTAGAAGTTTTTCTGAAGTCATGCAATAGTTATCCCTTTAATTAAGGATATTACCCCTTAATTAAGGAGATAAGATTGAGTTATATTTGAGTTGTAATTAGTTAGCTCAGTTTACTGAGTTAAGTCTAGTTAAATTAGTTCCAAACTATTTGAGGAACTAATTGTGAGTTATCAGTCAGTTGATGCATGCATGCACTCAACCAGTGTACTCCAGATAACTGAAGATTCACTCATCAGAAACTCATGCATGTATGTTCTGAGAAAGATCCAGTTGAGCTAAATGTCAAGGACAATGTACTATTAGTTGCATGTTTTCTCCTATAAAGAAAACTCATGCATGCAGAAGGATAAATGCACAGGAGGATTGTGCAGTTTTATAGGGTGTGAGATCAGTGTTAAACTTGGTAATAGGAGGATCACCCAGGAGAAACTGTGGAAGGAAATAGGAGCTTGGATGGCAGAGGAGAAGGCTTGTGAGAAGCCAAGTTTGCCTGTGAGCATCCAGGAGGATTGTACTTAGAGATGGCTAGTTATGAGAGCTAATCCTTTATGTAATTATGATGCATTTCCACCTTGTATGATAATACAGATAATGGGGTTTCTAGCTAAGGCTTTCCCCGAGTATATTTTGTGTTTCATGTGTATTGATTCTTCTTCTGGTTATATGTGTTCAGCTATGATTCAGCTTGATCTTTAAGCTTCTACAAGTTTCATAATAGAAGTATATTATAGTATTTTTCTTTGGTATATTCCATTATCGAGTTAATATACAATCATATTTTCTACATAGATCTCAGAGGTAGAGTTGTAGAGAATTTGCAGGAAATTCTACATGGTATCAGAGCTGATTTTATCGGAGTTGTGAACAGTAAACAAAGAAGAGAATTTGAAGTTTGAAGTTTGGGGTTGCAGGTGAAAATCGAATTCATATCATACTTCAAAATTGAGATGGGACAGTATGTGACTAATTTCCTATCAGAGAAGTCCAAGAAGGGACCCTCAGTAGGATCAAAAGGTGAGGCATTAGCATCTCAGTTCGAAATGGACTTCACCCTCATCGCATGCATGGTGTCATTGATGATGGGTTGTGTCTGGCATATTGATAGTGGAGCCTTAGTCCACATGACAGGCGATAAAAGTTTATTTAGTGCCTTGGAGGAGAAATACATCAAGATGCACATAGAGATGGGTGACGATGGGAAGTATAATGTTTCAGGAGTTGGCACGGTTGCTTTTCATAGGGAGAATGGAGCTCCTCTCATCTTGACAAATGTGATGTATGTGCCTGGACTAAAGAAGAACTTGGTATCGGTCACGATGTTGGAGGACAAAGGATACGATGTTGTCCTCAGTAAAGGAAAGGAATTCCTAAGACACATAGACATGGGTCAGACCAAGAGGATAGGGATTTGGGTGAAGGATCTCTATAAATTAGAGGTAGATGATTCTGCAACATTGAATACGAAAGCAGAATTGGTGCAAAGCCAAGACATTGGCGAGTTGTGGCATAGGCGGTTGGGCCATTTACATCATGGGGCTTTGAAGATAATGCAACAGATATCTACAAGACTTCCAAAAGGTAAACTTGAGCAATTTGACACATGCAAAGGTTGTACCTTGGGAAAGTACACCAAGTCTTCCTTTCATTATCAAGACATTTGAGCAAAGGCTATCTTAGAGCGAGTTCATACTGATGTGTGTGGACCATTCTTGACGGCATCCATAGTGAAACAAAGGTATTATGTGATTTTCATTAATGAATTTTCTCATAAATGTTGGATCTATTTCATGCAAAAGAAGGACCAAACCTTCTCAAAGTTTTGTGAGTTCAAATATTTGGTCGAGAAAGAGTCAAAGGAAGAATATCAAGGCCTGGAGAAGTGACAACAGTGGAGAATATGTCTCTTGAGAGTTTAAAGACTTCTGTGTAGTGGAATATATAAAACGAGAGTTGACGACACCTCATAACCCATAGCAGAATGGGGTGGCCGAGAGGAAGAACAGAACTATTGTAGGGGCAACGCAGGCGATGCTACATGACAAAGGCCTACCACTTCACTTGTGGGATGAGGCATGCAACACAATAGTCTATTTGCATAATAGAAGCCCGCATCGTATACTTGGGATGAAGACACCAGAGGAATCTTTCTCTGGTAATAGACCAGATGTGGGTCACTTTAGGATATTTAGCTCATCGGTATATTTCCATGTGACAAAGGATGCACGGAAGAAGCCTGAGCTGATAGTAGAGTTGGGCATAATTGTGGGGTACATTGATACACCTCACAATTGTCGGGTGTACTTACCTACCAATCGGAGGACAGTGGTTCGCAAAAATCTCAAGTTTGATGAGTAGAAGGCCATGTGAGTTTCCCTTGAGATGGAGCTCCAACTATAGGCGATGGAGGAACTGATGGTTCTGTTGTGGCCAGCAACAACCCCCCTTCTTATTTAGTGTTATTACTAATACTAAATAAGTGGGGGCCCATAGTCAAAAAAATTAAAAATCAATTAGTGCTTGTATTTCCTTTTTTTAAATAAAACTTAACATCATAAACTTAGGAGAATACCCTTGAAATATCTAAAAAGCTTAAGTTTCATGATAAGGTAGGATAAAATCACTCAAGAAGTATCGCATCGCAAAAAGGATAATAGGATACCTCCTTACAAGCTGAATTATAAGATTGCGAGATCGCGATGCAAGATTACATATTAAAAAAATATATCGCATCGCATGCCTCAAATATCACTTACGATGAAAAACCTCAAACCGCCGATATGCGATGGTGCATATCGCAAAATCGCATTTCACAGAAAACACACTAACAGAAATTTGTCATATGTCGCACTCCAGCGATATTGTGATATTGTGATATTGTGATAAATCGGAAAAGCGATATTGCAATAGAGTGGAAGAACGATATTGTGATAGTGTGATACAGTGATTTGCGATATTGCGAAGCATATCGCAAAATCGCTTCATCGCGGATCTTTCGGGTTCGTTATTCGAGAAAGCTTTTTCCATAAACTGAGACCTGGTTATGCGCTTTAATGCTAATTAATGAGTTAGTTTCCAACTGTTAATGAAATGTTTTTGTGCTTATCGAAGAGCCATTTCACGTAAGGTGGTATATTTTATATGTCTTCAACATTTAAAGCTTTCCCATCACCTTTTCCTTATCATTACTCTCACCTCACTTGTAAACTGCAGGAACGAAGAACAAATAACTATACAGAGTAGTATTCAGGATAATATGGGAAAGAAAGGCAAGGCTCCGAGTTCTGAAGACAAAGAAATGATGCCCTTGTATACAGACACTGCCTGTAATAGAGACATTGGTATTACTACTTGGGAAGGCATGTATAGTCTACTAGAGGAAGCGAATCCCAAAATAATGGAGGTTACAGCTATTGTAGGCTGGCATGGGTCTTTTGAAGCATCTATTACAGATCTAGCGTGCTTGTTCTTGCATCGGATAGCGGTGAGGCCAAAAATTCTTCCATACATGAACATGGTTAAATGTGTACTGGACAACACTGACATCAAAAAAAGACAACTTAAGGCTCATGGTCAAGGACTCATTGGCTCATTCACTCCACAAGATTTGAAGCTCATGTATCATTTACCATAGCCACAGGCGACTTATAACAAATAGTTCATAGAGAATTTTGCTAAAGAGAATGAAGACCTGGCAGAATGCACCAAAGACTGGTCAAGGAGAGGCGAACCACTAAAAATAGATAAACATGGTATGTATAGTGTTGGTTCTCTCACTTCCCCGTATTGCTTTGTTGCTGCTGTGCTCTGTAGACTTTTTGGAAAGATAGACATTAACAAATTTTCATCTAAATGGCTACCATTATTAGATGCTGCCATTAATGCTACTGTTATGGATTGGGCTAAAATATTGTCTGACAACTTAGCCACAGCCATTTTAAATTACCGGTCTAAAAGAACTATTTCTCAGAGAATTTATCCTCCTTTCTACTTATCTACATATGTGACGGATGCAATTTGTTATATTTCCATGTTTCCTTTAATGGGTTGGAAATGGATGACTCAAGACCCCTTACCCATTCATATTTATCATAAAGAATTGTGGGATTCTAAATTAACTCTGTAAGTCTACAAGATTTGTCATGGAATCATGTTGCCCCTGTACAAAATATTGTATGATAAAGATGCTCCAAGATTTTCTCCTGAAGCAGAGATAGATATACTCCCTGTCGCGAGATGGTTCAGAGAAGAACTGTTTACATATGTCAGGGTATTTGGAAGTCTCTCTTCCCCTCATGTCTTATCTTTGTATGTTCTTGATAAACTCATGGCACGAGAAATTGCTTATCAAACCTGCGGAGAAGAAGGTTTGACTAAAGATTTGAAGGACAAAAAGAAGGCTATTTAGCCACAATTTCCTGTAGCCTGTGGGGCCTTTTCACTATTTGATGTAAGCCACACATTCAAAGAAGTAAACAACATAACATGTCTACAATTGTCAAATTTCTAGGAAGACCGTTCGACCCTCATGATATTGCTAAGAATTTCACTGTTGCAGTCAAAATAAAGGTGTTTTCTAAAAAAGATGATCTTTTTGATGACATGTTCCAACAGAAAAGTACACTTAAAGAAGTTCTACATTCGGCCCAAATGTGATTCCCTCTAGCAGAATTTCAAGAGTTCAAGATATATAGGGAGAGGAGGTTAGCTAATATCCCTTTGGAAAAATTATGCTTGGAACCCGTAAGGGAACCAACTCCAAGTATTAGTCTCAGTGGAAGTTCAGGCACAGATAGATCTAAATCTAAGTCCAGGGAAGAAACATCAGAACATTCTCAGAAGTCCGAAAGTGACCATGATAAAAGTAAGGGGTCAGTAAGGGATACTACCCAGTCAGAAGAGCTCCCACAGCAACATGTTTTGACCTCTCCACAGATAGATCCTCCCCCTCTCATTGTTCAACCACCATCAGTTAGAACCGAGCTAGATAAACAATAGGAGGCCTTCAATGATTTAATCAATCTTGAAGGGCAGAGCACAAAGACACCTGTGAGTAATGTACAGGCAACAAAATATATAGTCATAGGAACAATTAGCAATGTCTCAGATATGGAACATATTCCCATTACCTCGTCCTCCGAACTTATACTCAAGATAGAGGAGATTCCTCCTCTTGATGTATTTTATAGTCCACAACACAAGGCAGTAGTGAGAAGACAAAGGAAGAAAAGAAAATTGGAAAACATGCTCTCTCATGATGCAGAGAAATTAGACGTTCTATGGCAAGACCCTACTACCAATCCCACTGAAAATATCACCAAATTATCTCATATCGTAGGAGCGTATGCCTCTGCGACCATTGATAAAGCATCTGAGGTACAACAACTACTGAAAGAGAAGGAAGACCAGATACAAGTTTTGCAGCAACAATTGCAACAAGCCAACACCAACAACGAAGCACAGAAACAGCTTGAAAGATTACAGCAGGACTTCCAACAAATGTAGATAGGCTACCAGAAAAGTTTGGCTGAGAGAGAAAAACTGTTATAGGATATGCAAGAGATGCACAAGGATGATCCCAAGCTTACAAAATTCATCACAGAATCCATTTCCTTAAACGATCAACTACTGTAGCAATAGGAAGCATTATGCCAAAGAATATCATAGTGGAACTCGTATTGCGGAATAAGCGATAAAATCGCTAATCAAGTCGTGGACTTACGACATGATTATGATTTAATTGATAAAAGAGTTACTGAATATTTGGCTTGGAAAGAAACAGAGGAGGGGAAAAGAGCAGACGCACCAATAATCAACGACAATCATAAGGAAATGCTCTTTAACAAATGGGATGCGCAAATTAGGAAAGCAGAGCAAGCGATAGAAGAAGCATCCACAGTAGCAAACAGCTTTATTGACTACATAAATGAAAATTTGCATAGGGAAAATCTGATCTCAGAAACCAATCCAGGGTATCTACCGAAATTACAGCAACTTCAAATAGGCTAGAGACAGAAGGCTCAAGAAAAGGCAGAATCAATCAAAAGATTAACTAAGTTGAATTGGGATTCTTACTGGGTATATTTGGTAAAACCACACAGCCAGTGCATGACTCTCAAATGTATCATCAATTCTGTCGAGAAGATGGTGCCAGCTCTTGTTGATTTCATTTTCACAGGATAGTTAAAGTTTGAAGTCGGCCAGCCGACTCTTCTCAAGCAAATGTTGAATGCTTGCGATTTCAAGGAACAGATACAAAAATAGTTAATTATTAGTTTTAGTTTTATATTCAATGTTAGTATTAATTTTTCTTTATTTTTTCCTAAAAGAAGGACGGTCATTTAAACAGTATCCTATATTTTTGTAATAAGTTATGTTTAGATCTAGTTAGTAGTATTTAAACCCTTCTCATGCATTTAGAGAAGGGTCCTGAAATTTGTCAAAAACTTGTCCTCAGAACATGCACTTTTTCACCCTCTGAGGAGGTTTTGATGAATGAATGGAACATGATTTATTGATATATGCATTTAATATCTACTACTGATGTTGCACTTCTGTACTCTTAGTGGATGTTGGATTAAGAAGAGACAAATCATTATTGCTTAAAGCTCATGAGTAGAACTAGTTATAAATGGTACTTCTATCTCTTAACTATTTCTACCTTTGTGTTAAAGTGATATTCGTGTTTAGTTGTTTATATATTGATGCGTGAATGCCTAATTTATCATTTGGCACTTTTGTACGGTGATAGCTATTTTTTTATGCTTAATGTATGAGTATCTTATTATGCAATATGTTTTCCACAACTGTTTCGTCTAACTTTTTATACGAAGTAGTTTATCTCTATTGAATTATTTTCTCATAACAATTGAATGATCTTTATTACCGATTTTTATTTGAAATCATTTTAGATCACATAACGGAAAGATTACACCCCGGGTTAGTGTAGAATTAGATACTTCTGTTTATTAGAATACAATTGCATGTCATTAGATTAGAGTTAGAATTAGAGCATCTCACTTAGGAACTTTTAGAAAGGAAATATCAATTCTCAACACACACACACACACATAAATTGGGAAACTGGTCCCATATCCCCAGTCGAACCCACTATACCAAACGAAGAAGGAGCTGCTAACCAAGGTCTAGACTGGGTGGGTATCCCCCTTGTTGTAGACTTGATTTTTGGGGCTTCAACATATTTGGCACTAGAAGGAGGGCCTCGAACTGTGAATGGCAAGTAAGTCTAAATATAAATACCATTCTGAGAGTAAATCGCCCTCACCATCTCCCCCAACTTCTCCATCGCATTTATAATGTTTAAATCCAGAGCCAGAAGTCGAAAGAACAACAGCCGCTGCTACAAACCCTAACACTTCAGAACAATCTACTATTGAACCTCCTGAAGTTGAATCTTTGATTCACAAACTTCAGCAATTTTCTATATCTCCTCAAATATCTGATAAATCTCAAGGCAATGTGACTTCGCAATATAACCCTGGTCATCCTCTTACCAGATTAAAGAGCGAAAAGTTTGGTTTTCAGCCAACCGAGTTACCTCTACCTACAAGGAAGAGAGCAAGGAAAGCACCTAAAGGGTCCGATAGCGAGACACTTTCATCATCATCATCCATCTCAACTTCTCCACTACGAGGTCAACCATCCACTCCTCCACCGCAGATCATTGTCCATCAATCCATTGGTACTTCCTCATCTCCTTCTCAATCATCTGGAGTCATAATATCCTCACCTTCCCAACCACAGGGATCATCTTCTGCACTTTCCTCTGTTAGTAGGTCAACGATGGCCCAATCTCCATGGAATAACCCAGGGGCAGTCTTAATCCCTGCGCCCTTGAGTCAGATACCAACCCATCCTGAGAAATGGCTGCCTAAGTTTAATCCTGAAGCAAGCATGCTAGCGGAAGAACATATAAATAACTTTACGCTATCCATAAATCTCAACGGAGTTACCAATGAAGATGCCGTCATCCGACTTTTTCCTTATACTCTGCAAGGAGCAGCCAGATCATGGTATTTCTCATTACTGTTTGGATCTATCACTAGTTGGGATATCTTCTAAGAACAATTCCTCACTAAGTTTGGTGATGATATGTCTACGGCGACACTAATAAATGACCTGTCTAACCTTAGGGCCGAGTCAAAAGAACCTATAAAAAATTTTAATGTTTCAATAAACTTTTAAATAAAATTCCTACTACTTCCAAGCCTAGCGAAGAAGTGCAAAGTGAATGGTATATCTCTGCTCTACGATCAAACATAGCGATCTTTGTTGATAGGGATAACAAAACAACTTTAGCAGACAATATGAAGGAAGCAATAGCAGTAGAGAAACGTATCATAGCCCTAGAAAAGAAAAACGCAATAGAAGAACACAAATCCAAGAAGGTTACTTTCAAGGAAGATCCCAAGAAAAAACAATCGAAAGATCCATTTGATTTAGAAGGATTACAAAAAGTTTTGAAAACCATGTCTAACGAGATGGTCGACATTAAGAAATAAGTGCCAGAAACTTCTTCTAAAAAGCCTTACAAGCCTTATAGAAGAAACCCTTCGACTGATTCAAAACCCCCAAATGCTATCACCGGTGCTGAATCAGAAGGAGAAGAAGAGGAGATTGCTACTGAAGAACATACCGATGAAGAAGAAGTTGTAGAGGTACAAGGTATGCGGGATTTCATCCTCCCAGATGAAGAGGATCAAGAGGCTTCCCCAGTTAGTACTCAAAGTGGAAATCAAATTGATCCTCCTCAACCTACCCCTAAGCCAAAGAGCGCAAGCTCGATGACTAAGGATAAAGTCGTTGCCAAGAAAATGACACCTAAAGCAACTCAAACCAGTACAAACAGATTCATCAACTCCATCTAAAACGCTCATCGTTTCGGATGAAATGGAGTATAATATCATAGAAGACATGAAAAATACTACGACTAACATCACTTTTTACGAATTGAGCAAGTTAAAACACCAACAAAAGATACTTTTGAAAGAATTACATGATGTAATAGTTGCACCTTTGCCTACCGTTGTAATCTCTCAAGCTTCCCATGACATGGGAAGACTTCCAACTAACGTGATTAATAAATTTGATCCAAACGATATCTCTTTAATTAGAGGAAGGTCGAGATCTCATACTCCCCCATTTCTTCTTACTTATGAAATTTTCAATAAAACTTTGCATAATTGCTTAGTGGATTCGGGAGCTTCATCGAATATTTTACCAAAATTAATATGTGCAAAGTTGAACATTCAACCTCAAAAATCTGTTGTGCACATAGTTTAGCTAAATCGATCGCAAGTTGAAGTAATCGACAAATTAAATCAAGTTACCATAAGGCTGTCATCTAACCCAAAGGTATGTCAAGTTATCGACATTTTAGTTTCTGATATTCTGGAATGTTATGGCTGAATTCTTAGCAGAGATTGGTCAGAAAAACTTCATGGATACTTTGCAACTGACTGGTTGCACATGTGGCTCCTGTCATGCGGAAAGGGTTATTTTTGCTGACAAAACTAACCTCCCTAGGAGTCTAAGACTCTTTAGTGACAAACAAGACAATTAAGAGCAATCCTTATCTAAGCATACATTATTATATGAGAAACCAAGTGTTTTTCGATCCTACCTCAAGTCCAACGCTTGTTGTAGCAGTCTAGCCTCGTCGATCCAGATGAGCTCCTCCTTCACTTTGAAACCTGCATACACTAACAATCAAACGATTACATAACACCTGAATATTCCATAAAACAACGCATATTCAACATATAGACCAAGGAGTATATGAAACAATTCATTAACAACAAATCATTGAGAAGAATGGACTTATTTGTATTAAGGAAACAAAAAGGAAACCATTACAACCTGAGCCTTGGTGTTGTGCAAGTTCCTCCCAGGGTCCAGCAAGAGTTTTCCTCTACTTTGACAAGCTCACCCACTTCCAAATGAAACAAGAAAGGATGGTAATCTCTCCTCACAAGCTTCTACAATGGAAGTCCTAATTCCAGCAGCATCTACCCTTTGGAATGTTCAGCTTTCAACCTCCCCTCCTCTGGCCCAATGCCTGTATTTATAGTGTTCTAGAGGAAGTTATTCAGGTCCAACATCAATGGGATACTCCCTCTTTTGGATGGGGTAGCTCCTCTCTTGATGGGATAAGTTCCTCTATCATAGGGATGCATGAACCATCTGGAGGCGCTCAATACACGTCAAACACTCTTCTAGAAAGCTCTAGAAGTGACCACAAGTAACTTTTTTAAGATGAAACTCGCGCCTTTTGACCTTTACAGGAGTATGCACCCATCCCTTGGCTTACAGAGCGTACAAGTACGCAGGTACAATGAGCTTGGGATGCGTACATGCAGACAAGGTAGAGAGAACCTGCGTACCGAGAGATAAACATGAATTTTAATGACTTTCTCTCTTTCTTGAAGTTTGACATGGAGAGCAGAGGTATCAGGCTTGACAAGGAGGATAATATGACTATTGATGGAGCCATATTAACTGCAGATAGTCATGGTGACAAATTTTAGTGTAACAGATTGCCCCCTAAAGTGCGAAGCCTGAAATAGATAAGGGTTTTATATCATCTAGGAAGGGTGAAGTACTTTATCATTTCAAGGATTAGCTCGTGGAGAGCCTGGTCAGAACCTGCAATTTTCAACACAAAATACATGTATAAGATTATATCATCGCTGAGGTAGGCATTCCCATACTCAGATTTAAAACTTTAACTATGGACTAACTATTCTGGTACAGGAATGATTTCATAATACATCATAATCATAGACTCTTGTAGACACAGTATGGACGCAGCCATCTGTTTATGATCGGTCTACAACATAATGAATACAAAACCCCTCGCAGCCTGGATGGTGGAAACTAGATCCAGGGTCTTCATTTCTGTTCCCGAATTGGTACGATTCTAGCCATGCGAATAAATGAGTCGATGTCTAACATGGTAGAAACCACTTGATTACCGGTCAATGATGTAAACCGTTAACAAGTGTGAGAGAAACCACCAGTAATGTCAATGGTTCTCAAAGTACCCAGCACAATCCATGAGATGTGAATGAAAGAGTCGATGTCGAACATTTCAGGGAATCCTTCGATCGCAAGTCAATGATGAAAACTGACGTTGAAGGCGAGAAACCTGCCATTGATGCATGCAGACTCCAAGGTACTGACGATTCCTAAGTCAACTTTCTAGATAATGTGCTGATGTCGATAGAAAGCGACTCGTCGCAGGCAAGCCCACAACGCGAAATCATAGTTCAAGTTGAAGAAAAGTTGCTGCAAGGACTGACTCAATGATGACAGAATGGATGATAGGTATTTTGCGGCTGAATGTTTTGTTTACATACCTCTTGAACACATAACGACACAACAGATGGTTTGGTGACGAATGAATCAAAGTCGACTCCCATAACCCGGCTAAAAAATGTCAATGATTTTGGTCAACTGTGAGGCAAGGGATTTCCCAACCCAGGTGAATGAATAAGTGTCGTGTTCAAGAGTGGTAGCAAGGTTTTTTCTGAGACAAAAGGATATTAAATAGGCTCATTCTTCTCATTTTTCCCCCACCATTTCTGGCAAGTACCTTTTTATTTTTTACAAGCTTGAGGAGGATAACATATGCTTGTTTGTAAGCTCATCCTTCGGATGAGTCCAACTTAGTTTTTGATGCGAACCCTAAGAAGGAGTGGTCCGTTCCTGTTTGTAATAGAACAGGTCCTTTACTGTGAATTTTTAACGAGTCCAGTATAGGAGAAACTCGGCGCTTTTCATGTTTAGGGAGTCTGAAAAACTTAGAAAACTCCATGTTGAACTTTTTTCGTAAAGTTGTGTCTCCTAAGCCCGAAAAAGTATAAAATAATACCTAGGAGAACCGCTTGATCTTGCGACCAAGGATATTTTCATAGTTAGTGTCTTTGACCTGAAAGGTAAAAAGCGATCAAGGACACGTCGTTTTATTTCCAATATCGAATTTGAAACGACAAAAATCCGGCAATCTTTTCTTGTTTTTTCGGTCAGAAAAGGGCTGTAAGAGGACCGTCTTTTAATTCCGTTTTAACGAGTGTAAAAGAAACATTCGGCAATCTTTTCAGTTTTTAGG
>APFE030473050.1:0-67620 GCA_000404065.3 Pinus taeda | reverse complement strand
TCCCTAAGCTCCTGAAGGGATACGGCCGAGGTAACCACAAACCAATCTTTGGATTACAGGTTCTAGCCCACCTACAATTAGAGAGGGCTCTCTCTTAATGATTTAGCTTTTTTGATGATGATTTTAGGCTAGCTATTGGGTTCAATGGGTTTTGTTTTTGGGTGGAAGGAAGGCTTGGGTGAAGGGGAGATGTCTTCAAGAAAAGAGGCAAGGCATAGTAAGATAAATTTCAAACCATTGGCTGCGGAGTCATGGAGTAAAACTGATGGTGTGTTTTCTTGGTCACAAGAGAAAGGTGGAGCAAGGTAGCTGTTCATGAAACAATATCCAAGCTGAATGGAGATGGGTTGAGGGCTAAGGAATGAGAGGCAACAAAGAATCTCTCAATCAGTTTAGCAGAGGGAACATGAAAGAACCATACTTAAGAGCAGCTAAGAATTCTTAAATAACAGTCATTCATAGGTGAGTTAGAGTAAATATGAGCCATGAGGAATTCATATTTATGACTAAATCAAGAGGAAAACATTAAGAAGGCACAGAAATTGAGCATAGAGTGCATCAAAGCAAATGCTAAACCAGACTTTTGTTCCGTGACTTGAGCATATGTGAAATTGAAAAATTACAAAGGTGAGAAAAACTTACTGTTTCATACAACAGCACAAGAATTCCATCGTTCACTCTTCAAAACCATTAGCAATGCATCAAATAGTTCATCCTCCAAGCTCTCAGCAATCTTTGATTATAGAAATCATCAGGTATACAGTGCGAGTCTTAGCTCAAGAAAAACATCAACTAACAAATACCAACCAACCAAGCCCCCTGTTACATTGTTTTGGGTCCTCTTTATAGGTAAAATATCCTGGAGTTTTTATTACAACCGACCTTAACAGGTCTGCGGGGAAAAGTGTTTTAAACCTAAACCTGTGATGGAATTAAATGCAAGTAAACATCCTTTGAGCTGCGCCAGAGGCAACTGGATCAAAATGAGTTAATATGGTGTCTTTGACGGCTTGGTGCAGTGCTTCTGTCATAACTACGTTTTGAGTTCTGGTCCATTGATCTCATGTGAGTTTTAATGTGCAGTCATTGTGATGATGAGCACTGAGTGGTTCTTTAACTGCTTCTTGACTTTTGAGGATTTCTTTTAATGTTCTATTCACCTCGAGCCCTGAGAAGATCTTCACTGATACACTTCGCCGCAACACGAATACTCTTTGACGTGGATTTTAGCTCCACATTTGCTTTGATACTCGTTAATTCCTGAACTGGGTCTCTCTCTGTCTTCTGCTACGATCAAAACTACAAAATCGGGCCTTTTCTGCCTTTTTCAGTGCAAAAATGCCTAAGGAATCAAAAGATTCCCTAAAGATTCTCCAATATGGCCTATTTCTTGTGGCGATGCGCTGCCTCAGAATTTGAATCCGGGCCTCCTGAGATGCTTTTTCACGCTTACGCTCCCTTCTTTGGCAGATGACGTCAGAAGTGGGTCTTGGTACAGCGATGACGTCAGCAGGGTGACGTGGTAGGGTGTTGGATGGTGCGGCACCTTATATATTTCTGCGATGCAATAGTGATAGCTGAAATGCTGCGAATTGCGATGAATTTACAGTGAAGCGAGTTTCTAATGATAAATCGTATTTAAACAAAATATGTGAATAAATGGAGGCATGCGGCGAGGAAGTGTTTGCGAAGCGATATGCTCTCTTGATGCAGTGGCAATGTCGCATCGAAGCAAAAGGAAGTGGCATGCATTTCGGGCACATGACCCTTGCGACCGCCGATCGCTGACTAGCGATATCGCATCGGCGAATGGGGAAGGGGCGTATATATGTGGCATATGGTATTTGCGATACGCCGATTGCGAAATGGCATCGGCGGAACGTCCATTGGGAAGAAACAATAGCGAGCCATAATACCCTTGCGACCTCCGATTGCGATAATCGCGTCGGAGGGGGTCCACCAGGGTCAGAAGAATGTTAAGGCAATCGGCAAGGGTTGTTTGTGATCAGAGGAAGGGAATATATGGTTTTGAAGAGTATTTGCGGCCTTGGAAGGGGTCCGATAACCTTAAAAGAAAGAATTACATGCTTTGGAAGGAGTCCACTGTATTGGAAGATGGTTTTAAAGGGGGAAGATGAGGGTTCTTGCTATGTTTCAGACAAACTTGGCAATCCCCAAGTGTACTTATGGTTATTTTCCAACCAAAGGGAGGGGATAAATATATAAGGGAGTTATTAACATAGTTAAAAATAGGGGATGAGGAGATAGATAGGGAGCTATATAGTAAGGTTAGTGGTTAATATGACCAGTGATAAGAAAGCGCTAAGTATGTGAATCTTAGGCTTTTTAAGGGAAGCAATAATCCGTAAAGGGAGTATGAATATTGCTTGAGTGAAGCAGATCTTTACCAGGGTGAATTGATATGAAAATGATGAAAAGGAGAGATATCAAGCAGATCTTGACCTCTTTGGGGAGATTAGTGAGTGTCTTGGGGAATAAGGAAGAAGGGGAAAATTAGTCATGCCTCGCTTGAAATCCTTCAAATAAAAATTGCCTGATGATTGTGACTTGAATAGATGTGACACTTGAGAATATGGAATTGGTCATACATCAACATTCTGCAACCTCAAAACTACCTACCCGGCCTACTTTCCTAACATTTTTTCTTCCTTTTGGTTTGGGTGCACTTGGACTTGCAGACCCAGCTTTTCAACTTTTTCTTTTTTTGTCCTCCTATCTACAAACTACCCTTATTTCTTCCAAGGGCCCAGATTAAGCAGTTGGGCTCCTTTGCTTCTCTGCCTGTCTAAGAATCTGCCAAGATTAAACTGTTTGGACAGATATTCATTCTCTATATTCTAAAACAGGAAATTGAAACCTAGGGAGACCAAGATTAAACTCTTTGGAGCTCCCTTTAGCTGAAAATTGTTAAAAAATGGAGTAGTACATCAAAATTGGAACACAACAGTGGCATTTGAACTGGTACTTCCTCCTGGCAACCTTCTTTGGTGTCTGTTAGCAAATATGGAGCATTGCAGCATGCAAAGTATGACATATTTGGCCTGTAAAAATGTCAATCATGAAATATGAGTAACCTGCGCAATAGGAGGCTAACAGGGGAAACCTCATAGAGTAGGAGCTCGATTCAAAAATAAGCACATGCTCCTCGCAGGGAGTCTTCTATCCTTTATTTATTGATCATACATGTAATACCATGGATCAAACCATGGGTTTTATTATACCATCTATTTAATACAGGCCATTTGCAACTAACTGTGGTCCCGTAATAATAGCGGTTAACCACTTACAATTATTAATATGGGCTTTATTGACTCTTTATTATGACGTGATCCCACTACATAAATAAGGGGATTAGGGTGGGACCCTAACATATATCTTCGTTAGTGAATTTACTTAACCATTCATAATACAATGTGTAGGTTCGACAACATCCAAAACCCTAATTTTCAATCCATAATACGATTACATGCCTAATCCCTTAAAGGGGAGTAGATTACAAGGGGTTGAAAAAAGAATAAAGAAAGCAAAAGGTAGCGTCAAACCCTAGCTAAAACTTGTGGATCACTGTATGGTCCGCATTCTAGAGATAAATCCTTGTGCATGAGCATACAATCTACATGAAAAGAATACAAGACGTCTCAAGAATAATTTGTTATGGTACATCCAAAAAATGGAACCAACTGATATTTAGTGGCATAGGGTCAAAAGTGAATTAGATATGAGATCATTACATTTATATATCATGACAATGATGAAACAAATTCAAAGTAGTACTATAGGTGCAAAACTAACAATCACATTAGAGGAAAATCAAGCCATATAATGTGGTTTACATAGTGGACAAGTAATACATTAACTTACTAATCAAGCCCAATCTATTGATAATAACCATAAACAACATAAATAATTCATAAATATGATATTCAATCACATGAGAAAAATTAACATAGATAAAACAAATATTACCTTGTAAACCTAAATGGGAAGAGTAACAATTGATTTCTTCTATTTATGCTCAAGGATTATTACAAAGTAGGGCTATACACTCTCAATAGGAGATTTCTTGTAATCTTACTTTTTGGTGATATTTATGTGAACTTTTTTGGCTCGGAGATAATCTTTGTCCATTGTCAATAAGCTCAAAATCATCTTCATCCTCCAATATATAATCAAATTTACTCACCTTGAGTCCTTAGCCATTTTTTCTACCACCCCCTTCTTACTAGACTTTGTTTTCTGCCATCGAATCTTGGGGTTTTTCTTTCAACCAAGGTGTCTTATATTATAATTTTTCTTTAAAATTCCAACCAACAACTAGTTCATTTCATCTTCATGTGACAAAGATGATATCTTTTTCCTTTGGTCTTCATGTTGGCTTCCAACGAACTATTGAATTTAAAGTTTGTCAAAAATTATCGTTTGTAAAAGGTATGGTAAAGAGATATTTCAAATCCATTTTATATCAAAATTCCAACCAACTAATGATATTTAAACTATATCCATAATAATTTTTCAAGAAAGATGAAGATATTTAACAACAACTTTGAAAATCCCTATCTGAATAGTCATTTAGATCATGGGGTTGGTGAACCCATCTATTTTATGATAATCCTATTCTATTGTAGGGTGGAGTTCATTAAACCTAAGTTTAGTGGAAAATTATTATCATGGATGATTCCTTACATGTATAATTATTTGACATTAAATATTCCTTTATTTAGTATATAACACAAAATGTACATAACTTTAATACAAAATAAGGTGTGTCACATACACATCTCCATGATAACTAGCAAAAGATTATAAAAAATAAAAGCAAGAGTTGGTTAGTTTCAAAACACTTGAATACAAAACGACACAATAAATTGTGTCCAATCTAACAAAGTAGTGATGTGAAAAAACAACTATGCATGAATATTAATCATAAACATTATAAATGGTAATGCTAATACCAGGTGAGGAATCAACATGGTCCTCAAGGATAGGACCCTAGCTACTCACTAAGGGAGAATCACCCATGGTTTGATCCCATGAACCATTAGCCTCTTTAAGCAACCTTCGTTTCTTTGATATAACTAATGATAAAGTTGGAAACTTCTAATCATTATTAGTTCGTGCAAAAATCTAGCTACTCCCCTAGTCCTTATGCTCTCAAATTTGATTACCTACTTGGTGGTGAGTCCTAATGATATTTCAATGAGACCATGCTAGTAGAGTCCAAGATGATCGTTGTAAATCCTATATCATACTACAAGTGGAAAAACTCCAAAACTCTAAGTGCTAATTTAAATGCTCCATATCTATGTAATTTTTTGCTTCTCGCACAGTAAATTACAACCACAAAGTAGCATAGGTTAAGGAACCTTCATACCATAAAAAAGAGAGAGAAGGCATATTTTTTTCACCAGTTTGTCTTTGACTTGCAGGACTAGTCTTTGGCTAAGAAGCCATGATCTAGGGGCTTGTAAACCATCAAAATCACCTGGGTATTGCACCTAGCCTAGGCCACACCAACCCTTATCATGTTATGATTTTTTACCCATAAGGTTTTGAACTAATGGCCTGCACACAAGGAGTGCCTTAATAGAAAACCCCATCACTGATTATTATACATATAACAGATTTTCTAAGAAAGGAATGACATGTGGGTGGGATTTGATACACTTATGTGTGTATGGGTCACAAGACTGTTTTTGATATAGTCTCTCTAGGTGAAACCACATGTTGACCACTACCTCAAGGAGTCCCTATGGCTTTAGAGTTAGGCCCTCATGCAAAATAAACCTTACCCAATGGGGAAAAGATCCTTGCTTTCCACCATTGAATCCAACCCCTTTAGACATGAGAATACATTTTGTTGTCATTGTGTTTCTTACAAATGAAGTAAATTACTTCTATGTGCACTAACAAGCAAGTATAATAAACTTTAAGAAACCAAGAGATATGACCCCCTAATTGGGTAGCCTTCATGAAAGGTGTCTTGGGAGGTATTCAAACACAAAATTTCATCCTAGGCCAATTTAGATTTGGATATAAGACAAACCACCCATAATGGTGGCAACAATAATTTTCACTAGAAAGTAAGCTAATATTTTTTCTACTATTTGACCACCTATATTAAGAAACCATGCAAAGAGGGCCTTCTTTGCATTAATGCTAACTTCAATTGGATTGACAACAAGAATTAACATATTATTTTTATTGGATTTTAGATGTAATTTTTTTCAAATACATTTTTGAAGTAAAATCATTTGAAGCCCAAGACAGGCTTGCTTTTTGTAAATTTTTTCACTTGTCGCCATTTCTAATACCACTAGCAATGCTTGGGTGTGTGGGGGGCCAATCTAGGAACAAGATAATCTAGAATAAGGCCTTTCATATGTTCTAGAATGAACTTATCAATATTGTTTAGTCTAAACTTATATTTTATCTTAGTTGAAGGACCCACTTCCCTAATTTTTTTATTATCAATTAGAGCTTTTACCAATTGGAAATCCCTTTTGAATAATCACAAGGTTAAAAATCATGTTACTGTATACAATAATTATCCTTCATGTATTGCTAATGGATACCACTAAAGATAACGATCAATGGAAGATAAGATAAATTAGAAAGAAATATATATTTGTAAGAGAAATAACTTAACAACTTCCTAGGATTTATAGATTATTTGGATCACAAAAATGCAAACTATAACATGTTATTGTTGCTACAACACCCTCCGAAATTTCGCTACATTTGAATTTTGGAGCCTAATATCATTTTCGAATCTAGACTCGCTTTGATCAATAAATTTCATTTCATGTTATTATAGTGTACTTTCAAGTGTCTGAATGGTCTCCAAGTGTCATCACATTGATCAGAACATCTTTTGGTGCATTTCATGGTCGTAAGATCATTATTGTCATAAAATGACACTTTTGGGTTGCATTCATGCATACTACACTTGTTCCACTTGGGGAATGTGTATAAAGTGGTGTTTTGACATATATTCATCATGGTTCAAGTTTGTTTAAGTTTCCTTGATGAGTTGGTATGTGTCGCACACGGTTCTATGTCTAAACTCATCATGTTCGCCCCTCGCCTCATATTCCAGACTAAGACAAATATTTGGTTTCAAAGCAAACTCATTAAGGCCAAGAGTGCATGAGCACACTCTGAAGCCTTGATGGGGAATTATTCATTATTCAGAAGTGTGCCACGTGCCCTCCAAGGGCACAAGGTGCACTCCTTGACCCTCTTCCCCATTCCTTACTCCAAACTGCATCCTCCTAGAGACCAAGTCTTCCTTGAGTGCACTCCTTCAACTGAAAGAATTAAGCACATAGACACACCCTGAAGGCCTTAAGCTCCTTCATTCATCCTACCCCAATGTGCCATGTGCCCTCCAGACCCTTTGAGCACATGAGAAAATTCCAAATGCACGAATCTCATCCCTTCAACCTTTAGAATTGCGCCATGCGCCCTCTTTGGTCTCTTGAGCACATGAGGACACCTTGAAGGCCTAACTCCATCACCCTTCAACCTTTAGGAGTGTGCCATGTGCCCTCCATCTTTCTCTTGAGTGCACAACGCACTTGGGAAGCTCGAGGCCTTCCCCTTCTTCCTTAAAAATTGTGCCATGTGCTCTACCTTGACTATCCCCTTCTTTTGAGCACATAAGCGCATGTCGAAGCCCCAAAGCCTTCCCTTTTTAGCCCTTCAGCCTTTCAAAGTGTGCCCATGCACCTTGAAGCCCCTTTTGTCCCTCTTGAGTGCATTGGAAAGGAACGAACATAAAATATTCATGAAACAAGGTAGAATATGAGATTTTCATGCTGATGGTTTCTCGTCATGACTGATTTGAAAATACAGGTATTCCGGAAACATCGTGGTAAGCACACATGATGAAGATCGGGCAAGGAGAAAAAACAAAGGAAGCTCGGAAAGAACGAAGAACACGCTTCAATATTAATGATCAAAGCATCCTAAAGAATCCATTTGAGCAAAGACCCTTTGGAGGGTAGAGGACATCAACGATTGAAGTTGCATATAGAATGAAGATATAGTTGGTAGCCATGTCACCACTGGACAAAGTCCATGTCATCAGTCACTATTAATCCCGATTATCAAATATAGTGACATGTAAAGTATCATCACATGATGATGTGGAAGTCATGATGTACTATTGTAATCATTCTAAGGACAAATAAGTGGAAGACCCAGATTCATGTATAAACTAAAGAGTCACGGAGGTCCAAAAGTCATATGTAATTCCAAAAGTAATTTGGAATTTCAAAGGTTGTACAAGTCCAAAGGTCACTAGAAGTTAGAAAGTCAAGAGTCATGAGTATGTGAAAGGTCATGCCTCAAGTTATAAATACATCCTAATTTCTCATGTAAAAGAGGATTTTAACCATGGCTTTTCCCACAAGGCATTAGAGAGACAAATTTAGAACTTCTAGGGAGCAAGTAGTGCCTCTAACACTCCACTATTGGAGCTAGTGGTGTTCATTGTATTTATGTATATTGGGACTTTTGCTTAATATTGAAGCCTTCCAGGCCAACACGTTTTAACACATGGACTATGAATGTTTCTAAGACCATTCTTTGAAAGTTTATGGTTCATGTTTTCTTTCAGTAGTACTGGAGTAATTGAGCTATATCGATCACTTCGGTACTCCATGCTGGAAATGTTTTGTGATGCTTATAATGATCTTGGAATCCTTGTGAACTATTTCGCTTGATGTCAGAAGAACCTTACTCTTTCACATGTGTCTCCATTAGCATAGTATTATTAATTATCTCTTAGAGGCTCACTTCATTTTTCCCTCTATAGTAAGAGAACCTTCATACATCTGTAATCGAGCTTTCACAAGGTGCACTAGCTTTCTCATTCCAAAGGACATTTTCACTTCTCTCTTGTGCTAATAGCTAATTGCAAGGAATATATTTAAGTAAATGACAGTTAGATGCGAATGCTACACCAAACGATGTGAGGTATAGTTGGGACCTTATATTGGGGAGATCCCCTGTATGTTGGTGGTATCCAGTGTCGTCAACATTATGGTGCTATAAGGAGGGAACATAGTTTTTTATGGTTGATAACTCCGCACACCCAAATCATTCTTCTTCTGGACAAGGCAGTAACATTTTGAGCATTATCCCGCCTCCGATTCCTAAAGTAGGAGGATCTTCTCGGCCTGGCCCAGAGTCGAATTTTGAGGTAACCTACAAGCAGATATGGGCAATTTGACCTATAATCTATCGGTACGTGAAGGTTATCAGATTAATTCCTGGACCACATAATCTTCCACACTTTCCGAAGAATAAAGTAACAACCAATACCGATATAGTTTCTATAGTCAAATATTTGGTCATTTCCACCCTGGAGGAGTTGGTAGAATTTGCGAACGATAAAGAACAACAAGATCATCTTCCACCTCTTAACGAAGGGTATGAGGATGCCACAACTATTATTTCTGAAGACCTCTTCAAAGTATTAGATGGTGAATATTTCTCATATTCTGATATAGGAAGAACATAAAGACGAGAACATGGCCGACCAAGATTTGGATTGGATGGACCAAGGGCCTCTGTGGAGCTATAAAAAGGGTCACTTTCACCTCTAATTACCTCACATTAATATGTCAATCCGGGAACATTTTTTTTATTTCAAAGAGTGTCTCAGTCTGAGGCTATCATTTGCCAGAGTAATGCTAGTAGCACAGTGTTTGAAAATACAGGAGTAACGGATGCTCGCTTACAACTCAACTACTTCAAAAGATTAAATCACACATTCAGAAAACTAAGTAATTTATCAGTCAAGGGTTCGGTAGCAATACCCCATCCCTTTGGAAACTGATGGAAAAGGAAATCAGAGAACAGATCATGTATCTAGGAGCCGGACAGTAGATGCCAATGCTCACACATCCTAAGATCATTCTTCATACCAATAACAAGGAATGGAACGACATATAAGAAATGGAACAGCAAAGAAATCGAACAACAATGAAATAGAACAACGAACCTGAAATGGAACAACAAACCTAAAATGGAACAACAAATCGGAAATAGAACAATAGTTAAGAAATAGAACAACAACTAAGTCTAACAAGCTGTAACATCTTAGTCTATCAAATCAAATGCGTTAATCATAATCTACAGGAATCAAACGAAAATCCTTCACTCTTTAAGGACGGATTTAATAACACACACAAATGGAACAACATTGATTACTGATAAATTATGGAACAACGCTTGGAAACCATGCACACACACACACACACACACACACACACACACACACACACACACACACACTTAAATAGTAGTCTGATCCAGTTATCACCTCAGTTAGAAAGAATACGATTGCATTTCAAGATAGAACAACATTACTCATAAATCCAACAATCACAAAGATCATAACTTCCAAGATGAATTCCGTAATATTAATGAACAAGTGCACAACACGAAGGATCTGTAATGGAACAACAACAATATTCTGTAAAGACTATCAGTATTATATCAACACCTAAAAGAATAGTAATATGATGCGGAGTCAATACAACAATTCTATCTTCAGAAACCTTAGTAATTTAAGCATAACAGAGCATGTGATGTAAACTTACAAAACACATCAGATTACCAAAATCACGTCGATAAGCAAACCACGCAAAAACCAAGCGTAATGGTACAAGAGCAAGTGTCCTCCAGGGCCCGGCCCTTAGCCTCCAGGGGTACATCACTTGAAGTTATTCCAGACTCAAAGATGAAATAGTAACCAAGTTTGTATTAATGCATCAAGTAAAATTACAGTAGAGCAATTCTTAGCGAGACACGATCACAATTTTGATCTTAAAAGAAATTACATAAAAGCATAACAACATCTAACTCCCTCCTGAGCTAACAGTGCTGCCCCTTTTATAAGGGTGAAGACGGAGATATCTAAGTGCATAAATAGATAAAACAGTGATCCCTCAGGATCAAGGATCCTGAGGGATTCGCCGAACCGTTAGCCCTCAGTCATTTCTTCTCTTTCTTGCACCGAGCTGATATCTCCGCTTCCTTTCCCGGGTGATTCGCTTTGATCTTGTTTGGATGCGGTCTCCCGTCGAAGGGACAATGGTTAACCCATCCTTGTCTTTTCCTTTGGAACGGAAACTTCTCATTTTTTCTCCTTCCTGCATAAGGAAATGACAATTGTCAGTGTTTTCGTCTTGCATATTAATCTCACATGTTTTATTACCATTCTTGATCATTTTCCGAGTTCATGATGCAAAAAGGCTTGTAAGTTCTAATGAAAAGACACTGAAATAATCATCAAAAACATACCTTCTTTAGTACTCCACACACCCCCCTGCTTACCCTTTTTCATGCCCTCATGAAAACATTGTAGTTGATGTGTAAGGCAGTAAGTGAGTAGACTGGAGATGGAACCTCATGTGAAGGCCTACAACCATGATGCGTAACTAGGTATTCAAAGAAATGGCATGTCTGACCCTCAGGCATCTCATACAGGGCTTGGTATCCGGGTGCAGGGTGCCAAATAATTGGACTCCGGAACCTATATCCTAACCAGGATGGCCCTTCCCTCAAAACGATTTCGCCATAGAGGTGCAAGCAGTTGGCAGCTAATTTAAAATTCTCATACTTAAATGGTTCCCTGAGCTGGATATTCGGATTAGATATTTGATACCGTAATTTAGCTGCATCAATGGCATGGTCTTTGATAGAGGAAAAATATTCTAATCCCTACCGAATGATTGCCTCATGCATGGGTCCTAATGCTTCAATAACTCCTGGAGTCTTCATGAGGTTTCTATGTTTTCTCCATAACTGTACTGAATCCCTAGGCTCAACTCTTATCCATAAATCTAATCTGTTTTCTTGTCTTTGGAAAGCATTATAGGCTTTGAGCCATTTAATTTGATTAACCACAAATGAAAAAAATTCTTGTAATTGAATATCCCCAACAAAAGGGCCAGGGTTCAGCTCAGTCTCATGTTCTAGTACAAGGTTATGTAAATAAAACTCACACAGTAGTCTCTGAACTTTTACCTCGTAGTGCTTACAACAGTTTATAAAATCATTGATGGTGTTAATTTGTATGGGAGCACCTGCTTTAACAACCTTTATATTCAATTGCAAATATCTTTCCATTAAAAACAAGGCATAATTCTTAGCAGGGGCTCTACATGCTAGGACGTCATTGTATAAAGAACATAAGGTATCCACCTGCTTGATAACTACATCTAACCTACGAGTTATCTTCGCAACTTTCTCTTGTTCCCTTCGCCACCCTTCAAAGGCCTGGCTTTTGGATAGATTGACATTCCTAAGCTGCTACTGTAGCTCTTTGTACTTTTCTCAAGGGACCGTTTGCTCTCTAAGCTTTTCTGCTTCTTGCTAGGCTTGCTTCAAACCCTTTTGTAGGTTTACTATTTTTGGATCTCTTTTCCATGCGGCAGTGGAGGTTGAGAGTTTTACCTGAACTTTCCTATTGCGTTGCTTTGAGTTCATAACCCTTATCACTCCCGAAACGGGTGCTTCCGTCTGAATTTCCTTATCGTGGGTCAACACCTCATCCATT
Source organism: Pinus taeda (assembly GCA_000404065.3). Taxonomy (NCBI): domain Eukaryota; kingdom Viridiplantae; phylum Streptophyta; class Pinopsida; order Pinales; family Pinaceae; genus Pinus; species Pinus taeda. The sequence continues at coordinate 55,028 of APFE030473050.1, read as the reverse complement.
TCTATCTTAACATGAATATCAGTCCATTGATGTTCCTTTTCAATTGTAACAACAGTCTGTTTCTCAGCATCATCTGGAACAGCAGCCCAACTTTCGATAGGGTTTTGAACATCAGGATGGATTCTGGTCCTCTGCCCCTTTGCCTTGAGGGGCTTTGCTGAAGTGGCCACATTTTTCCTTCCCGAAGTCCTTTTTACCCTTTGCCTTGCCTTTAGAATCCTAATCTACTGGTGGAGCTGGACTATTATGTTCAATAATCTCTGTTGTTCCTTTCGCAATTCCCTAATTTCCGCAATTTCCTTAGAAGGAACAACAGGCTGTTCACTACGGCCTGGACTGTGACTAGTTTCTTGATTTTCTTCCTGTGGTGTTTCTTCACTGTTCTGCTCTGGCTGCTCCGGGGCAAGAACCCTAACTGGTTCTGTTATTTCTTGGGCGACTTCTTTTTCTGCCCTTATTTCCTCCGGACTTTCTTCTAGTGTCTTCTGGTTAGGAACAAATTGTTCCTGTTCAGCATCTCCTGTCATCTTTTCATCATGAACATGCAGATTCTCTTCTTCTGCCTCCTTTGCATGTGATTCTTCAGGTGCATTTTTCTCTTGGGGTTTTTCTTCGGCATGGAGGTCTGATGGACTAGAAGGTTGGCTATATTCACCCATATTGGCCAAAACTTTGGCCAATTCATCTTCTCCCAATGGGTCCTGCAATGGGCTACCTTCCTGTTGTTCCATTTCCTCCTCCTGCTCGGATTGCTTGGCTTCTTCTTCTTTGTCTTCTTCTTCTTCTTCAGATTGCTCTGCTTCTTCCTCTTTTTCTTCTTCTTCTTCTTCAGATTGCTCTGTCTCTTCTTCTTTTCTTCTTCTTCTTCTTTAGATTGCTCTGCCTCATTTTCTTGTATTTCTTTCTCTTTTTCTTCCTCTTCTGGTCGTGGGGGTTGCTCATCTTCTATTTCTACCGGCTGACTGGTGCTTTCTTGGGGCTTCTCCAGCCCCCCTCGTAGTTGTGCTAGCTGGACCGATTTCCTACATTTTTCTGGCCGCTCGGGTGTGCTGGTGGCCTGTTTACGCTTTGCCGATTTCCTGTGTTTTTCTAGATGCTCAGGTGTGCCGGTGACATGTTTCCATTTTTCTAGATGCTCGGGTGTGCTGGTGACATGTTTCCCTTTTTCTGGACGCTCGGGTTTGCTGGTGACATGTTTCTGTTTTGGGGATGGTGTGGTCAATCCCCCATTTATCATGGCAATTAGCTCTTCCTAGTTGCTCTGTAGTTGGGTGAGGCTATGGTTGACTATCAACCGAATCAACCCATGATGACTAACAACTGACTCTAAATGCTGTGCCTTTTTTATGCTCCGTGCAACGTCATGAAGTAATGAATTCAACAACGTAGGTAAATTTACAGAGCATTTTTGTTTTAGTACAGCTAAGAGTTTAAGATGTCGTGGTCTTACCACGTCTTTTCTGCCCTCACAGGTGATGTAGCTTTGAATGGTCTTTGCCAATTCCACCCACGACTCTCCTAGTGCTGCTAGCAGAACCCCCTTTCCTCTAATTGTCAGGCTCTGACTTTCGTCCTGGAAGATTTCTATAATCTTCTGCAATCTCTCCTTCTTTAACGTCCATATAGGTCTAGTGGCTGGCAGTCCCAAGACTTCTGCGATTATGTCGTTGGTGACTGCTATTCGTCTCCCCTCACTGTGGAGTGATCCTCTTGCAAGTTCTGCAAGAATTCAATTGCCACAGTCTTGTTAGATTCCTGCAAGCGGTTGAGATAAGTCAGCCACCCTGCTCTTGCCAGGATTTCCCGGGCAGCACAGAGGCTGTTAACACTTGCGGTTCTCTCCAAATCGATCTTCCTCCCATGGTTTCACTGTAAAACTGTTAATGGAATGACAGCTGTTCATGCTGTTGAAACATAGAGAGGCTGACAGATGCAAGACTCGTTCAAACTCTAATGCTGTAGAGTATACAATGGAAATGGCTTTGAACAACAAGTCATGCAGAAAAAACAAAATAAAAATAAATAGTATACTATTGAGCCGTGTTATACCCCAGTACACAACTTCCCGAATAGTGAGCTGACACGTAATCCAGGGAATGATGAGGTTAACCTCCCCCCCCGCAATGTGATAGGCTATCCCAGCCGTCAAATAAAGGAGCAACGCCCGCTCTACAACAGAGTTCTTAAGGAACAACGTATGGCAATATGCCATGTTTACAAAAGTAGCAAATTACTGAAATCGAGGCGTAGAGTCGCGTCCCTTAATACGTAAGAGACTGCGGTGATATGATGCAAGGTTGGGGATAAGACATTTGCCGTAAATAGAGAGTCTTATGCGGTCATTTTCAATTGTTCTGTCATGATTGGTGATAATATATATTCATGCGTTGTATGGTTGGGAAAATAATATATAATTGATTACTAAGGCATAAGAAATAGAAGGGTGCTAATAGCTTACCTATTGGTGTAAATAATGTGACTTCAATACCATTAACAGTGCTCTGCTGCCGAAAAGTGTCCATAACCTTGGCAGATTTGTTTATTTCACCCATGGAACCATGATCCTTTGTGTATGGAAATTTTGTATAATGTCAAAATGTAGGCCATTATGCTGGCTTGGTGACCAGTTAGCCATAATGCCATTCACGAGGAAGGAGCGAAAAGTGGGAAAGCTGGCTCGTGATGAGACCTCCTGTTCCAAGGGTTGTTTATTTGATATACGTTTTGGACCATATCCTTGGTGTGGTGGCCATAGTGGGAATGCCACTTTGCTTTCGTCCTCATGATCATGGTAGGCTGGCTCTTAATGAGACCCCCTATCCTGCATTTGACAACTTATAAGTCATGTTTGCTTCTTTTTTCTTTCTTTTTCATAGAGTACTTTCCCTATTTATACACAAAGGGTGGTTCAACACTCTCTAAGAGTAGGAATGGTGGAAGAAGTCTTAACATCTCAATAGGAAGATATAAACCCTTTGCTCTTATTCCTAAATAATAATCAAAGAGGATTAAAAGGGACCAACATGATAGAGATAACCAATCAGAGCAGAATTAGTAGAACAATGACAACAAAAGATGATGAATAAGCGTGTCCTTCCTTCTGTCCTCTTACCAATTCAGGGCAATTTCTTATAAAGATAGGGATTTATTGTTGACTGGTTTTAGTATGTTGTTATTTTGTATCCATTGCATAAGTGCATAGCTGTATTGTAAAAGACTTGAAAGAATAGGAACAATAAGCATCCTTAATTTAGAACAGCAAAAGGAACAAGTTGTTTCACAGGGAGAGCAAAAGTATGCAAGTGGTGTTCCTTTTGAGAAAAGGAACAACAAAAGTCCACAAATGCTGTTCCTTTGGAAAAGGAACAGCAGAAAACGCAAATGTCGTTCCTTTGAAAAAGGAACAACAAAGATGGAAAAAGCTGTTCCTTTAGAAAAGGAACAACAGAACACGCAGGTGTCGTTCCTTTGGAAAAGGAACAACAGAAATCAGAAACGCTATTCCTTTGAAAATGGAACAACAAAGCACACCAATGTTGTTCCTTTGAAAAAGGAACAACAGAAATCGAAAATGTTGTTCTTTTGGAGAAGGAACAACAAAGCACACAAAAATGTCGTTCCTTTGGAGAAGGAACAACATAAATCAAAAATGTTGTTCCTTTGGAAAAGGAACAACAAAAGACACAGGAATGCCATTCCTTTGGAAAAGGAACAGTAGATATCAAAAACGTTGTTCCTTTGGAAAAGGAACAAGAAAACAAGCAACTGTCGTTCCTTTGAAAAAGGAACAACAGAAATCGAAAATGCTGTTCCTTTGGAAAATGAACAACAAAACACACAAAAATGTCGTTCCTTTGGAAAAGGAACAACAGAAACACAAAAATGTTGTTCCTTTGGAAAAGTAACAACAAAACACACAAATGTCGTTCCTTTGGAAAAGGAGCAGCAGAAACACAAAAATGATGTTCCTTTGGAAAAGGAGCAGTAGAAACACAAAAATGTTGTTCCTTTGGAAAAAGAACAACTAAACACACAAACGTCGTTCCTTTGGAAAATGAACAGCAAAAATCGAAAACGCTGTTACTTTGGAAAATGAACAACAAAGCAAGCAAATGTCGTTCCTTTGGAAAAAGGAACAACAGAAATCGACAATGTTGTTCCTTTGGAAAAGGAACAACAAAAACACATAAATGCCGTTCCTTTGGAAAAGAAACAACAGAAGACAAAAATAAAGAAAAAGAACCAAATTACAGTAAAATGACGGCTGATCCAACGGGGGTTGTTCTTTTGAGAAAGGAACAAATAGAAGAAAATGCTATTCTTTTGAAAAAAAGGAACAGCAGAAACAGTAACAACAAAACGTTGATTCAAAAATATGTACAAAAATGATTCAAGAAAAGAAATTATGTACAAACTGTAAAAAGAAGTAAATTCCTTAATGAATTACAGGTGAGGAAGACTTCTCTTCCTCCCCCAAAATATTCATATCTGAGTCTCGTCGTAGCTGCTGGCAGAAGGACTCCCGAGCGAGTGGTTTGTGATAGAGACGAACTCGGTGGCCATTTTCCTTGAAGGCATATCCAAAACCATCAATAGTGATTAGAGTAAGGGTACCATTGTCATGTACCTTCTGGATTTCATGTGGTCCCAACCAACGAGTCTGGAGTTTCCCGGGGAAGTCTTGAAACCTGGAGTCGTACAAAAGAGCCCAGTCTCCTTCGTGGAAGACTTTATTTTTAATGAGAGCATCATGCCATTTAGCTCGCTGCTGCTGAATCGAAGTAGTGTTTTGAAGTGTAGAGAGCCTAATTTCGTCCAGCTCATTGATCTGCTGTAATCGATTAATCTGTGCCTCAGTTAGATCTAAGCCAACTTCTTGTGTTGTTCGTAATGTTTGGATTTCGAATTCTATGGGGAAAATAGGTTGTTTTCCAAACACTAGTTGATAAGGTGAGTAACTAGTGGTACTTCTCCATGTTGTCCTGTAAGCCCACAGTGCTTCAAGTAGTCTAGCAGCCCAATCACGTCTATGTGATGCAACGGTTTTCGTTAGGATTGCTTCTATTATTTTATTGCTGCTTTTTATCTACCCATTTGCCTGTGGGTGGTATGGAGTAGTGATTTTATGCTGGACATGATAGTTGTTGAATGTTGCAGCTATTCTGTTCCCAGCAAACTGTGGTCCACCGTCTGTAATTATATCCCTTGGAAGACCATAACGTATAAATAGATGGAACAGGAACTATATGAAAGAGTCCTCTATAGCTCTTGTCAATGCCTCTGCTTCAACCCACTTGGTGACATATTCTATTGCCACCAAAATATATGTTTTCTGGTTTGATGCTGGGTTAATTGGTCCAACAAAGTCAAGAGCCCATCGCTCGAATGGTTCGATGACTAGCTGTGGTTTTAGAGGCATCTCATCAAACTGACCAGGGTGTCCTGCTCTCTGGCAACTGTCACAGGCTTGGAAAAATTTCTTTGCATCTTTGAAAATCATGGGCCAATGATACCCTGTTTGTAGCACTTTATGTCCAGTTCTGCGATCGACAAAATGTCCACCACATGGTCCGTCATGGCAGGCTTTCAAAATGTCAAAGATTTCATCCTCTCGAACACATCTCTTGATATGCATGTCTGCCCCTGTATGGAACAAATAGCCCCCAATCCAAGAAAATAGAGTGCTTCGCTGAACAATCTGTTTCTGCTCATTAGGGGTTAGATGCTTTGGTAGTTTACCTAATGCTAGGTAATTGGCAACATCAGCATACCAGGGCCTTTGAACAACCACAACAAATAGACGCTCGTCCGGAAATTGATCTTCAACTGCTGCTGCATCAATTGGCTTTGGCATTCTTGAGAGAAAATTGGCTACAAGATTTTCTTTTCCAGGTTGATCCTTGATTGTAATATCAAATTACTACAATAAAATTAGCCATCTAGTTATTTTTCCATTTGTGATAAGCTTGTTTGCTAAATATTTTGTGGCATAATGATCTGTTTACAAGATAACAAGATATCCAGTAATGTAATGTCTTAACTTATTGACAACATGTATTACAGCTAGGAATTATTTCTTAGTAATAGTGTAGTTTAATTCAACAGGGGATAAATTTTTGCTAATGTAATAAATTGCATATGGTTTTCTATCCTCTTCCTGCCCAAGGACCTCTCCAATGGCTGTATCTGAGGCATCAGATGATATCTGGAATGGAAAATACCAATTTGGTCCTTGTAGGACTGGGCTGTGGATACGAGCTTATTCAGATCGTTGAAAGCACGTTCACATTTTTCTGTCCAAAGAAAGTCGACGTTACTAGTTAGTGCATACAAAGGTGCAGCAATATGTGAATAATGTTCTATAAACCTCTTGTAATAACTAGAAAATCCAAGAAAACTAGGTACCTCCGTTTGAGTGGTAGGAGTGGGGATAAGCAAAAGTATTTGGATTTTGGCTGGGTCTACCTGAATGCCAGCTGCTGAAATATAGCTAGAATAAGTCCTTCTGTCATCATCATATAACATTTTTCATGGCTTAAACAAAGCCTGATAGCAATGCAGCGTTGTAGGACTTTTTCTAGTGTATCCAGTGCTGGATCGAAATCATCTCCGTATGGTGTAAAGTCATCCATATATACTTTAAGTCCTTCATTTATTAAGTCTGCAAAAATTCTAAGGATAGCCCTTTGGAATGTGGCAGGAGCATTGCATAAGCCAAAAGGTAAAACTCGGTAGGAAAATGTTCCCCAAGGACAAGTAAAGGTAGTTTTGTCTTGGTCTTCAGGGGCAATCTGAATCTGATTGTACCCACTGAAGTCATCCAAGAAAGAAAAGAATTTCTTTCCTGCCAAAGTGTCTAATACTTGGTCTATGAATGGGAGAGGGAAGTGGTCTTTTTGTGTTGCTTTATTTAGTTCTCTGTAGTCCACATAGATTCTCCATTTCCCATTCGTTTTTGGTACCACCACTAGCAGAGAGACCCATTTACTATTAGAGATAGGGTAGATAAAATTGACATCTAAAAGTTTTTCAAGTTCAGCTTTTACCACATATTTTAGATGAGGATTTAGTCTCCTCTAAGGCTGTCGAACAGGTCTCACATCTTTTTCTATGTAAATGTGGTGTGTACATAACTGGGGGTCAATTCCTATCATATCAGGGTAGTCCCATGCAAATGCTTCTTTATATTTCCTTAACACATGGATGAGCTTCATTTCTTATTTAGATGTGAGGTTGGCATTAATGTTTAAGGTTTTTTCCGGTTCAATTTCCACAATTTTACTATTTACAACAGAGGTGACAGGGATTGTATGATCATGTGTATCTTTCAGAGGATCTTCTTCTAATTCATTATTAAATGCTGCTTTTATCATATGACATTGTGTGCGGGATGTGAGTTCAGTTTGACTAATGAAATTATTAATGGCATCATCTTCTATTTGGTCTTTGAAATCAAGTGCCTCTTGTATAGTTAATGGAGATATAATGTTATCAGTAAGGTATGATACAGGGTGCCTATTAGTTTTGACTATTGTGACACTTGGCTGCGCTGGAGGATATAGAACTAAGTTCTTGATATTGTTCCCCTGTTTATGATCATATTTCCTTGTCGACAGCCAATATAGGCATCGACAGTGGCAAGCCAAGGTCTACCTAAAATCAATGGATGTCCATCAAGTCGGGTTTTGGGATTTATTATCACAAAATCGGTTGGATATTCCCAGGAGTCAATAGAGACCATGACATCATGTAGTGTGCCCTCTAGCCTAACCACAGATCAGTCAGCCAATTCTAACAAGGTAGAGGTGGGTTCTACAGATGTAATGCCTAGATTTTGGCAAGTAGTGGTTGTTAAGATATTGATTGCAGCTCTTAGATCAACTAAGGCATTGGACAGGGTATAACCATAAATTTGGACAGTTACTATTGGATTTCCTGGGTCTTTGTATTTAATGGGTGTTTCTTTTCCTGATAATAAGTCAGATAGAGTGTCGACTACTTCGAATCTTGGATTATTTGCTATATTCCTCCTTGGTTTCTTTATGCACAATTCTTTGATAGTTTTTGCGTATATCGAATGTCTTGAATGGCTTGGAGGAATGGAATTTTTATGTACAAATTTTGTAATTCTCCTAGAATGTCAAAATTAGGATATTGTATAGGTCGAGGTATGACTAATTGTTCTGGGAACGGGGGAGAGGACGTGGTTGCTTGATTATGAGTTTGCTGTTTATTCACATCCTCTTCTTGTGACAGATGTTCTTTGGGTAACTGATTTTCAACCTAAACTGTCTTATCTCCCTCGGTTTCAATAATATGCCCAGATCTTAACTGAAGATCATTACACTCCCTTAGAACGGCTCCTACTTCTAGTGTTTCTGTGATTTGGAGAGATTGGACCGGTCTGTTATTTGGATTGGGGTTGGGTTGGGCTAGGAGTTGTGGTCTTAGATTCGACTGGGGATTTTGTTGTAAGGCTGGAAGTGTAGGCTGAGGGAGAGGAATAGTTCCTACTAGCTGATGCATTGGTCTCTTCCAGTTTGTCTGCCAGGCTGAGCTTTTTGAAGTAGGGGGAGTCCATTGTGGTGGGTATGGGTTGCTTTGCCAATATGGTGGGGTGTAAGGAAAATTTGGCCAACCAGATTGGCTTGCCTGATTTAGCCACGGGTTTGAGGAAGGAAACGACTGTGGTGACCAGTTTGGAAATGGGGGTTGGAATTGACTTTGCCACATATTATACTGTTGAGCATTATACTGTGGAGGCTGAAAAGAAGAAGTTGGGTCTGGAAACATACCAGATTGTCGCGGCTGCCACAGACGGCGCTGGTTGAGCAAATACACCGATTCTGGCTCTTCTTTTGCTTCCTTATATACTGATTTCAATCTACGAAGTGAGGGATAGCTCTTCGTAAGGTGATCTTTTGTGCAGATGGCGCATGCTTAGACCGCATCTAGTGGGCACTCCTTATGGCTATGCTTCTTCCTGCATCTGGGATAGAAGATTTCCAAACTCTGTTCTACCTCCATTTGCTTCTGCTTGGCCTGCATAATATCAAGTTGTGTAGTTAGTGTCCCTAGTATATCAGTTTTAAAATTTTCCAATAAATTTCCAATTTCTACACGCGTTACTCCTTACGAGATTTTATTATCTCTTACAAATCGATCATGTTTTGCCGGTTTTACTCTTGTGCTGCCTCTTGAGCTCCTGAAACATAAATCAATAATGTCAGCAAAACTTTATTGATAAATATCTCCTTTTCCCATAATGTTTAATGTTTCGATCCATTGTTTCTTCATGCCCCTTATTAATGATGTTTTCAACACATTATCAGGTAAAGGCAGTGATGCATAAGGAGATCTTTGTAGATTATACTGGAAATGTTCCACATACTCCTCTAATGTTTCGTTTGGTCTAGCCATCATCTGGAATATTTCGTCCTTCAGTTGTCTAGACCTGCAATAGTCCTGATATTTTTTTAGAAAATATTCTTTCATTTGATCCTAGTTATTTATAACCCCGCCACCTAATCCCATAAACCATCTTAAAGCAGCCCCTTTTAGTGTAGAGGGAAACAGTTTCAATTTCTGGGGGTCGGTGGTGTAATCATATCCCCTGCATAGTACATCAAATTCAAATAAAAATGCATCCGTGTCTTCTGATGTAATACCATGGAATGTAGGGATATGTTGAAGAGGGATTGCTTTCATAGGCGCATTTGCTGCAGAATCCACTATGGGGTATTGTAATGTATAGGTTTGAGTGTTTGGCTGGTTTTGAGCCATTGGGTCAAATATATGCCAATAACCTTCTTGGATATCTAGGAGGGTATTCCTAAGTTGAGAGGGAATGACTTTAACAGGACTAATTTTAATAGCACTTCCTCTATCTGGGATAATGAGAGTGCCTATTGTCTAAGGAGATTGAGTTTCTTCAAAGATGATTTTTGTAGCACTCCCTTGTCTGGGTTGTTCAATGGCTGAGTTGTCTCAAGAGGAGATGCCGGTTCCTCGGTTTCCCCTGTCTCTCCTCCTCTTTCACAAATATTACTGAAATTCTCTTCATGCAATAGTTCTGGAGTAGAATTTTTAATTTTTTTAAAGTCCTGCTCTTCAGTTTGACTATGCACCTCAGCAAAAGCTATAGATGGTGATCCTGTGGCCTGAAGGGAACTAGTAGGCTGTTTAGAAATGACTTTCCTAGGTCCTACTAAGGGTTGAGATTCTGCTTTCTTGTAGATTTCATCTATGAAGGTTGATCGGCCAAGGGTCACCGACCCCTTGGCTTTTTGTGGCTTGGGTAGAGGTTTGGAATTTTTTTTCTGGCTTTTTCTGCTTAGTCATGCACTCAAATTAACTACTAAATCCTACTCAAACAAAACAAATACAAATCTACAGGAAAGCGGGCAGAGGAGCAGGGCTTTTACATGCTCCACACGTAGGTTCTTACCTTCCATTTTCAAAACCCAATTCTTCTCTAGCAGGTTCGTACACTACTCTGAAAAAGAACAAATGGCTACACTCTTTCCCTGGCAACGACGCCAAAATGTGGAGCTATAAAAAGGGTCTCTTTCACCTCTAATTACCTCACATTAATATGTTAATCCGGGAACGTTTTGTTATTTCAAAGAGTGTCTAAGTCTGAGGCTATCATTTGCCAGAGTAATGCTAGTAGCACAGTGTTTGAAATAACATGAGTAACGGATGCTTGCTTACAGCTCAACTACTTCAAAATATTAAATCACACATTTAGAAAACTAAGTAATTTATCAGTCAAGGGTTCGGTAGCAATAACCCATCCCTTTGGAAACTGATGGAAAAGGAAATCAAAGAACAGATCATGGATCTGGGAGCCGGACAGTAGATGCCAATGCTCACTACAGCATGAGACCATTCTTCATACCAATAACAAGAAATGGAATGGTAGATAAGAAATGGAACAACAAAGAAATGGAACAGCAATGAAATAGAACAACAAACCTGAAATGGAACAACAAACCTAAAATGGAACAACAAATCGGAAATAGAATAGCAGTTAAGAAATAGAACAACAACTAAGTCTAACAAGCCGTAACATCTTAGTCTATCAAATTAAATGCATTAATCATAATCTACAGGAATCAAACGACAATCCTTCACTCTTTAAGGACGAATTTAATAACACACACAAATGGAACAACATTGATTACTGATAAATTATGGAACAACGCTTAGAAACCATGCATACAGACAACACACTTAAATAGTAGTCTGATCCAGTTATCACCTTATTTAGAAAGAATACGATTGCATTTCAAGATAGAACAACGTTACTCATAAATCCAACAATCGAAAAGATCATAACTTCCAAGATGAATTCTGTAATGTTAATGAACAAGTGCACAACACAAAGGCTCTGTAATGGAACAACAACAATATTCTGTAAAGACTAGCAGTATTATATCAACACCTAAAAGAACAATAATATGATGCGGAGTCAATACAACAATTCTATCTTTAGAAACCTTAGTAATTTAAGCATAACAGAGCATGTGTTGTAAACTTACAAAACACATCAGATTACCAAAATCACGTTGATAAGCAAACCACACAAAAACCAAGCGTAATGGTACAGGAGCAAGTGTCCTCCAAGGCTGGGCCCTTAGCCTCCAGGGGTACACCGCTTGAAGTTATTCTAGACTCAAAGATGAAATAGTAACCAAGTTTGTATTAATGCATCAAGTAAAATTACAGTAGAGCAGTTCTTAGCGAGACACGATCACGGTTTTGATCTTAAAATAAATCACATAAAAGCATAACAACATCTAACTCCCTCCTGAGCTAATAGTGCTGCCCATTTTATAAGGGTGACGATGGAGATATCTAAGTGCAGAAATAGATAAAACAACGATCCCTCAGGATCAAGGATCCTGAGGTATTCGCCGAACCGTTAGCCCTCGGTCATTTCTTCTCTTTCCTGTGCCGAGCTGATATCTCCGCTTCCTTTCCCAGGTTGATTTTCTTTGATATTGTTTGCATGCGATCTCCCGTCGAAGGGACAATGACTAACCCGTCCTTGTCTTTTCCTTTGGAACGACAACTTCTCGTTTTTTCTCCTTCCCGCATAAGGAAATGATAATTGTCAGTGTTTTCGTCTTTCATATTAATCTCACATGTTTCATTACAATTCTTTATCATTTTCTGAGTTCATGATGCAAAAAGGCTTGTAAGTTCTAATGAAAAGACACTGAAATAATCATCAAAAACATACCTTCTTTAGTACTCCACAGCCTCTTGTTCTTCTGGAAAATTTACATAAGATGCCAAGACATCCAGAAAAGTTGTTTTCTAGGTATGATCCAGATAAGAAGGTGAAGGAAGAAGATCACCTCGATGATTTTTACATGAACCTAAGAATGTTGGAGGTGTGGTATGATGATGTTTCCTACAAACTTTTCCCTTATACATTAGAAGGCAGAGCAACAATACAGTTGATCTGAATAGTAAATAGAATCAACCCATGGTATTCATCCACCCATAAAATCTACATATGGTATTGTAAGTGGCATCACCCATGGTATTTATCCACCCATGGTATTGTAAGTGACATCCACCCATGGTATTCATTCACCCATGGTATTATAACTGAAAAAGGCTATAAGTAACAAGATACATTTTGTAAAAGGACAGTTTGTCCGTCACAATGTAGTTTTTACAGTTATTCTCCATTTAATGATCCGAATAGTAAATGGCATCAACCCATGGTATTCATCTACCCATGGAACTTACCCATGGTATTGTAAGTGGCATCACCCATGGTATTTATCCACCCATGGTATTGTAAGTGACACGCCCCCATGGTATTCATTCACCCATGGAATTTACCCGTGGTGTTGTAACCGAAAAAGGCTATAAGTAGCAAGTCACATTTTGTAAAAGGACATATTGTCCACCACAATGTCCTTACAATTATTATTTGTTTTAATAGAAATATTCTTTGTGGTTTTGTTATTGTGTGTTCTCTCATTTGATTTCTAGCATTGCAATCTTTTAGATTTGGGGGGTCTCCCCCACAAGATCTATTTTAATTTTTTTTAGATCTTGGGGGCCTCTCCCCAAGATTCGGATCAATGGTATCAGAGCAAGTTATGATTCCATGGGAATGAGGATTTAATGCATATTTCAGTTTCAAATTTTTGCAGCAATATTCAACAAACTTCAGGCATGTGCTGCGACCTCCACATAACATTTTCTTGGGCCAAGCAGGACAATTTTTTTTTTTTTGCATTTTTTTTTTAAGAATGTGTTTGGTTGGTGAGTTTGCAGATCAGATTTGAAACATTTGATGCAAAATTCACAAAAAAAATAACAGATCTTTATTCCTTGCGAAACAATACCTAAATTCAAAAAACAAATTGACAGAATCAGAGTTCGAATGAGGGAGATATTGTTGATTTAAAATCAGGTATGTTGTAGGGTTTTTTATTTATTTTATTTTATTTATTTTACTTTTACTTTTATTTTTTATTTTTATTTATTTTTAATTATTTTATTATTTTTTTTTTTTTTTTATTTTATCTTATTTTAATTTAATTTTAATTTATTTTATTATTTTTTTTTTTAATTTTTTTTTTCCTGACAACTGGTGGAAGGTGACTCTCCTGTCATATTTTGAATTTTTTGTGCAAAATTTTATAAAAATGATTGCATATCTGATCTCCTCTCGAAAGATCACCCAATTTCAAAAAATATAAAATGGGTCGAATTAGAGTTCGGATGTGGGAGATATCGCTGATTTAAAATCAACTATTTTTTCAGAACTTTTGTGACGCTGAAACAGTTGCAGTGCGAATATGAGATTCCAAAGTGTCGAGATAAGGATTTCCAACACATGGGAAGATGCAGAATGACCATTATGTTTCCAAAAACAGGTTATAATAAATATTTTGAGTTATATTGACTGAGTGATGTCCATTTTAAATCTGGAGCAACATTTGGAGCGGGTTCCCTTTGGAGATGTTCCCTCCCAGCTCGCTTCAATAGGCACCTGCTCCATATTCATAAGTTTCAACATAACAACATCTAACTTTGGTTCTTTGGAGACGTGCTCTCCCTCCCCAGGCTATGTATGCACCTGCTACTTCATCAATAATCAACATCATGGTTATGGGTCAACCGCACAAAATCCTTGTCATCAAAGTCCATTTGCTAGGCCGCACACTATTAGCATCACAGTTGGTCAAAATAATTACAGGCTATCTCTATCCTTGGATCTTCGTTTGTCATGGTTATGGGTCTTCCACAAACCTACACTTTATCGAAGTCCATTTTCTAGGCCGCACACTGTCAGTATCACAGTTGGTCACAAGCATTACAGGGTATCTTTATCCTCGGATCTTCGTTCATCATGGTTATGGGTTAACCAAATAAAACCCTTCTCTTCAGTGTCTCTTTGTATTCAACAAAGGCTTCACAGGAGGAAACTTCATGTAATGGGGACCATTGCTTCTTAAGGAGGGGGGAACGATCCGAATAATAAATGGAATCAACCCATGGTATTCATCCACCCATGGAATTTACCCGTGGTATTGTAATCGAAAAAGGCTATAAGTAAGAAGTCACATTTCATAAAAGGACAGATTGTCCACCACAATGTAGTCCTTACAATTATTATATGTTTTAATACAAATATTCTTTGTGGTTTTGTTATTGTGTGTTCTCTCACTTTATTTCTGGCATTGCAATTTTTCAGATCTTGGGTGCTCGTCAATTCAATCCACACTTGGAGGAAGTTTATAAAGTTATTTTTCAAGAATTTTATTGATGATAAGACTCCTGCCATGTTACTCAAAGAGCTCGGAAGCATCAAGATGGGGGGAAAGGAGAAAGTGAAAGATTTTAATAAAAAAATTACTCATATATTGAATAAATTTCCCCCAGGAACATAACCACACAATTCAATCACTATTGATTATCACACAACTACCTTGCCCACCAACATTTGCCAATTAGCAAAAAGAGTTGAAAAGGAAACTCTGACATTTAGCTTTGCAGAAGCGATTGTCATTTAAAAGGACTTGTGCGCGTTTGGAGTTATTATGGATGATGATGAATCAAAGGACTCCAAAGAAAGTGGTAGGAAGTCACAACCTTCTTCTGGTAAGTGTAACACCCTCCTCCCACATTTACACAAGTTATCTATTCCGCTGGGGTAAACATGTGGCAAGAGGCTACTATGATGTGATTAATGTACAGTTAAGGAAGTGGAACCGAGAAAACCAAACCAATTTGACCTTCCTTGGGAGCTACAGACCCTTCAAGAGGCAACCAACCGTTCTAGGTGCTTAACCCCTGAGACAATTTGACATTTTACTAATCAACACCCTTAGTGGCTCCCATGACAAGCCATGCATGTGACTAATTCCTTCTAGTCACTCCCACAACAAGGAATGCCAGTGATTGTGGACTTTTCAGCCACATTTGGGCCAGTGGCCCTAGATTATGAGCCAACTTTTCAGGCTAGGTCTCAAGTCACTGCCAGAACTTCAGGAAACCTTCAGAAATGGTAAATAACATTGGAATAAGGCTACTAATGCAATAATTGGTACAAGTTCTTGATCTGACACTTACTAGCCATGACATGCATTTCGTCAAACATGTCACAAATATGTAATCTACAGGTCATAAGAACATATTTGAGCATAGAGGTCTCATAGTTGCATTGTCAAATATCAGGTCATATATTCATTGTAAATTCATTTTCTAATCAAAACATGATGAGATCCATACGTCAAGTTCGTCATAAAACATATTCATAACCAACATATAACCAACATAAATAACAAGGATATAACAACCATAAGAATTACATATGAACCAATATATTTACACATGAAATATCAAGGAGAATGATCTCTTACTAATGAATTCATAATCCAACCAAGTTAGGGACTTCCATAGCCCCAAGGGTTAGCTAAATTGGTTGAGTTCCCATTGCTAAGTACCTCACTTGTTGGGAGGTCACGAGGTCAAATCTTCTTGGCGCCCTTGGGGTTAGGCCTTGCTTGTTTGGTCGGCGGGTAGATCCCTTCAGGTTAATCTACCCGGATTTGTCTCATGGATGTAGAGACCACCCAATGTCTATGAGGCACCTTAAAAAAAATTCAGGGAATTCCATAAACCACCTGACCATAGATTGGGCTAAACCAAATATTTCTTTTAGTCAATCATCCTCGTGCCATATTCGAATGATGAATATGGGACTCACAACAAAACCAACTAGGGACCTTACGCTTTAATGTATATCCCACTAAGGGATTCCTAGGCCTGAACCGTCATCAATACAACTTGGATTTACCACAATCCCACCAAATCACTAGGCCGTAAATAAGCATGGATGCCTCCAGATCTCTCCACCTAAACCGTGAGAAATTTTTCTATCTCAACCTCTCAACTTTACCATGTATCCTACCATTACTGGTCAAGGGATTCCTAGGCCTAAGTGGCCACCACCCTTTGGGCTTTACCATGTATCCCGACATTACCACTCAAGGGATTCCTAGGCTCAATCAAGGGTATTCATCTATGAGCTTTACCGTGTATCCTTCCATTACTGGTCAAGGGATTCCTAGGCTCAATCAAGGTGTTCACAACTAGGCTTTATCGTGTATCCCATATTGGGATTCCTAGGCCTTATCTTGAGACCACTCCACTGAGCTTCAAGTCCATTCGGTAATCCAAATCAACTAAATACAAGAGAACCACCACACCATGGCTATTTGGAAATGGCAAGGCAAGGATGAAAAACACCGTCACACTTGGAAAAACCCATGCCAATTCCAATAAGAGAACCAACAACACACATGCATGTACCATGCATGCCAAATCTAGCAAGCATATCACACATGCAATTCAATACCTGCAAGTAATCCCGTTGTAGTCGCTTGATCCTTCTCTTCCTTACTTAATCTTTTCTGCCCTTTTCATCCTTTGTACTTCCTTCACTTTCCTTGATCCAATGCTAGAGCGATTCAAGAATGCTCTAAGTGTCCAAGAGTGAGTGAGAGAGAGTATAAAGAGAGAAATATCCAAAATTGAACTAACAAAAGGTACCAACCAATCCTGAGAATCCATTTTATCATTGAGGCCTCTATTTTATTCATTTTCCATTATTTTCCTTCTCACATGCAACATGTGACCTTTCACCTTCCTTTTCTCCTAATCCCCATTATATTCATAAATTAAATTCCAAATAATGCCTCATGCCTTTCCAAAGCTTTTGTCATTGCCTTTGCCAATTTTGTTGTAAAACCCTCCTCCCACATCTACCCAAGTAACCAGGCATAAACGCATAAGCGAAAGTAATAGTTTTTTTCATCATTTTCCTTACAGTAAACATGTGATGAAGAGGTACTATGATATGATTGAATTCCCTATGTATTAGTTAAGGAAGTGGAGCCGACGGAACACAGAGAACATGTCCTTCTATACCTGCAATAGAACCCCCAGGAGCCATCCATCCCATCTAGGTGACTAGTCTTTGAGACAAACTGACATTTTGCTACATTAAAGCCTCAGTCGCTCCCTTGAAATGGGCACGCATGAGACTAGGACCCTCTAGTTGCTCCCATAGCAACGCATGCATGTGACTAGGGACTTTTCCAAGTAGTTTTGTGCTAGTTACTCCAGATTCTATGCCACTTTTTTAGGGCCACGACTCAAGCCACTGCCCAAAACTCCATGAAACTTCCAGAAATGAAAAATAACATCAAAACAATGATACAAATGCAAATACTTGAAAAATGAATTGATTGGACCCCTACTAGCCATGACAAACATTTTTCCAAACATGTCATAAATATGCATTCTACAGGTTTTAAACAACAAATCTGAGCATAGGGGTCTCATACTTATCTGAAAATCTCTAAGAAGCATTGATGCCTTGCCATTACCATCTACTAAGACATATATTCATTGTACATTTAATGATTAACCAAAACATGGTGAGAGCCATACATTATCATTGTCATAAAATTCACTCATAACCAACATATAATCAACAAAAACAACAAGGGTATAACCACCATATAAACCACATATAAACAAGTCTATTTACTGATAAAATACCAAGGAGAAATATAGCTCTTATTGATGAATGCAAATTCCAACCAGGTTTGGGAATTCCACGTTCCACCCAACCATAGATTAGCTGAATGAAATCTCTCTTCAGTCAATCACACCCGTGCCATATTCCAAGCATGAATGTGGGATCTCAAAGAACAAATCCATCAAAATCAAACTAGGGCTTCCAGAGGCCAAACCACCTCAACTCACAACTAGTGATTCCACCTCATAGTCGAACATAACTAACCATCACCAAATTGGTTTCTACCCAAGTTGTCTAGGGCTCTAGAGCATTTGTTCCAACCAAGGTTCCAGGACTAGTAACTAAACCCCAGTTGTTGTCGGGCTCCAAAGCATTTGTCTAGTCAACGCTCCAGGACTAGAAACTCAACCCACCAAGGGATCCAGAGCATTTGTCCAACCAAGGCTCCAGGACTAGTAACTTAACCCAAGTTTCTACATGGCTCTAAATCATTTGTTCAACCAAGGCTCCAGGAAATAATAACTCAAGCCATAGCTAAAGGAACATGAGAACCAACAAGAAAACAAAAGGGAAATACTCCCATAACACCATGGATATCCAGGAAATGGTAAGGCTAGGCAAAACCACTATCAATCCAGGAAATCCTCCTTTCCAATGACAGATCACAACCAAGAAAGCACATGCATATGCCATGCATGAAAAAACTAGTAAGGAAATCATACATGCAACTCGGTACCTGCAAGAAAAATTTGATGTAGTTGTTGATCCGGATATCCTCTTGCACTTTCCTTCTCTTCCTTTTCCTTTTTGCTACAAATCCCAAGTATGTTACACTCCTCCAAGAATTATCAAAGAAAAAATATAAGTATCCAAGAGTATGAGAGAGAGAGAGAGAACAAAATGAGAGCTCCAAAACTAAACTAAAAAAAGTCTTTGAACTGATCCTCAAAAGCCTTTTTTATTAATGAGCCTTCTATTTTCTTCATTTTCGATTATTTTCCTTCATTTTTGTCGTCACATGCAACCTATGACCTTTCACCTTCCTTTTCTCCTATTTTCCATTACTTTCATAAATAAATGCCACTTCACCTTTCCAAAAAAATTTCCATTGCCTTTGCCAATTTCCATAGCCATTAATTAATCACAAGTGATCCCCATCACTATATTTTTACCCAACATTTAGCTTAGAATACGTGTCCCATGACCAAGGTATTATTTTACCTTTATTAATTTTTATATGGATTTTTTACCAGGGTTGTTACAAAACCCTCCCCCTTTGGGGAACACCTTCCTCAGTGTTCATTGACACGTAAAACAAACAAGATTTATGAAAGAAAAACATACTTCCCATGGATCTTTATAACTTATCTCGTTGCAGTATTTATAATGATCAAACTGTTGAGAAGCAAACCAACATGACAACTTAACAACATGGCAACCATAATGACATGACACCCATACCGCTTATTGGAGCTTTATAACATAGTTCATGGTTGTATTTACATCCATATGTACATAAACCAAAACATCGCATCAACACATATACAAAAACATATGCCAAAACATTCGCTCAACCAACGAGTAGATAAGGATACATAGCCTGCATATAATCTGCCATCTCCCATGTAGCTTCATTGGTCCCAAAGTGCTTCCACTCCACTTTAACCTACTCGATTGCTCAGTTCTGGAGCATGAGCATCTTTCTTTGCAATATACATTGAGGTTCCGGCTAGAATTATCATTTTGGCACCACTAGCAATATAGACCAGTAAATCACATGATCAACATCTTTAACATACTTCTTAAGCAATGACACATGGAAAACATCATAGACTTTCACTGCCAAAGGCAATGCAAGTCAATAGGCTATTGGTCCAATCCTTTCAAGAATCTTGAAAGGTCCACAAAACCAAAGTGCCATCTTCGCACATGATCCAATCTGTAAGGGGCTCTTCTTGGGCTTCATGCACAAGTACACGTGTTCCCAAACCCGAAACTCCTTAAACGACCTATTCCAATCTGCATAACTTTTTTGTCTATCTTGTGCTGCCTTTAGATTATTCTGGATTACCTGCATTTCTTTTTCCATTTTTGCCAACATATTCGGTCCTATAAATACCCTATTAACTGGATCACTCTAACTAATATGAGTATTACAACTTCGCCCATACAATACCTCAAACAAACTCATCCTCAAAAATTCCTGATACCCATTGTTGTAAGCGAACTCAACTAGTGTATGATATTCTTCCCACTTTCACTACTAATGCATCACATGTAGGTTTTAACCCCGTATAGAAATTACCTGCATATGAATTATAAAACACATAAAATAAACAATGCGACACATAAAACACATATACACAGAGATTTTCCCCTAGATCCCAAGACCGGGACTACTAGCTTGATTTTTCATTATGTTCCTTTCAATGTTACATTACATATTTATACATGCTGAAGCATCCAATACCATGGACCAAAAACCATCGCATCCAAAACCATGGACTGAAAACCATCACGTCCAAAAATATGTGCGAAAATCATGCACAAAACCATAGGTGGGTCCACCCAACCTAACATAGGTTCCAAAACCAAAATTTTCTGAGGCACTACTCCAGACCCCATAGAGTGGGCTTACTTGCACCCCTCAAACCCCCTGTGACCCCCCAATACGCAATCAGCGCAACGAAGGTGGGGCTCCGCCCCCCCTCTAACCCCCTAGTTAACTACATGGGCTAGTCGTGGAAAGAATATAACACAACCCAACATTCTCCCACTTATTGTTTTCTTTCTATAGGGGGCCATAAGAGAGCTTAGTCATTTATCCAACCTTGCAACTCCCATTGTTTATCTACACCAAGAGAACTTCTCAGAGCTCACAGATTGTGTCAATGCATCTACAATATTCTTCAAAGTGTTCACCTTTACCAACAACACCTTTTCGTCTTCTATCATATCCCTCACAAAGTGATACTGAACATCAATGTGCTTTATCTTTAAATGATATGCAGGGTTCTTTGCCAAGAAAATTGCACTTTGGCTGTCACAATATATCCTTATAGCTCCCTATGCCAACCCCATACTTGAACACAATCTCTGCAACCAAACTGCTTCCTTGCTTGCATGAGTGGCTGACATGTATTCTACCTCTGTAGTTGATAGTGCTACTACAGATTTTTTCTTACTCATCCAATTGACTGCCTCTCCAAATAGGTTAAACACATACTCACTTGTAGATATTCTCTAATCCAGATCTCCAGCCCAGTCTGCATTAACAAAGCCATGAATATCCAACACTCTGTCCAATCCTGGTCTTCCTTGATAGCACAAACCATAATCACTAGTGCCACACAAATATTTGAAAACCCACTTCACTGCTGTCCAATGCTACTTTCTTGGTTTTGACATAAACCTACTCAATACTCCCACTTCATGTGCAATGTATGGTCTAATATAGACCATTGCATACATTAGGCTACCAACTGCACTTGCATATGGAACACGGGACATGTCCTCTTCCTCTTCTTGTGTCTCGGGACACTGTTCAACAGATAAATTTACACCTACAGGAGTAGGAACCTTCACCGGTTTATTATCCTACATATTAAATCTCTGCAATATTGTCTCAACATAATTCCTCTAGTTTAACCAAAGCTTCCTCTTTGCCCGATCTCTTTTAATTTCCATGCCAAAAATATAGTTTTCAGCACCAAGATCTTTCATGTCGAATTTGGAGGACAATTGGGTCTTCAAATCCTAGATAATTTCTTAGTCATTTCCAACCAACAACATATCATCCACATACAAGACCAAACAAATAACACGGTCACCTATTAATTTAAAATACACACAATGATCTGCTTTGCTTCTGGTGAAGCCAAGTCCCCATATAAATGTATCAAATTTCTGATAGCATATCCTTGGTCACTGTTTTAACCCATACAAAGACTTCTTTAACTTGCATACCAGTTCTTTCTTACCCTTCACCGCAAAGCCTTCAGGTTGCTTCATGTAGATTTCCTCTTCCAAATCCTCGTGAAGAAATGTTGTCTTCACATCCATTTGTTCTACCTCAAAATCAAAAGTAGCAATAACAGATAAAAGTAATCTAATAGAAGTTACCTTGGCAACAGGAGAAAAAATATCACCAAAATAAATTCCCGACACCTGGGAATAACCTTTTGCTACCAGCTTAGCTTTATATTTCTCCACCTTTCCTTCTGCATTTGTCTTCTTCTTAAACACCCATTTGCTACCAATAGGTTTCTTTCCAGCTGGCAACTCCACTAGATCCCAAGCCACATTTTCGTGCAAAGATGCCATTTCATCAACCATGGCCTCTTTCTAGAGTTTTCCATCCTCTGAATCTACTACTTCCTTCACAGTTCTCGGATCATCATCAGTAATAGATAAAGCAAAATTTGAACAAAAAGAAGATGAACTATACCTTTCTGTCTGCCTTCTTTCTTGAATTGATATTTTCACAGCCAAAGTTTGTGGCTCTTCATCTTCTGATTCCTCCTCTGCTGTAGAGTTTGATTCTTCCTCCTTTAGCTCAAACTATATCTTCTCAGGTTCCTTTGGTTGGACTTCATGTTTAATAACATCTTTCACCTCTCTGAACACCACATCTTGGCTGTACACATCCTTCCTTGTTACTTGGTTCCAAATCTTATAACCCTTTAAACCATCCTTATACCCAATAAATATGCACTTTTCAGATTTACTATCCAAGTTGGTTTGTTTCTCCTTTGGAACATGTACATATGCATCACATCCAAATACCCTCAGATGTGAAAGAGAGGGTTTCTCACCAGTCCATACCTCTTGTGGAGTTTTATCCTCCAACACTGATGAAGGTGATCTATTAACCAGGTAACATGCTGTCTACACCTCCTCTACCCAGAATTCCTGTCCTAACCTGGCACCACTGAGCATGCTTCTTACCCTTTCCATCAATGTCTTGTTTATTCTTTCTGCAACTCCATTTTACTGGGGTGTATATGAAGTAGTCTTCTACCATGCCATACCACAATTCTTACAAAATTCTTCAAATTTCTTACTGTAAAACTCTCCATCGTTATCTGTCCTCAACACCTTTATCTTCTTCTCTGTTTGGTTTTCCACTAGAGGCTTGAATTCTTTAAACCTGTCAAAGACTTCAGATTTCTTCTTAAGGAAATATATCCATGTATTCCTTGAGAAGTCATCTATAAATGATACATAGTACATAGAATTACCCACTGATGGAACCTTCACAGGTCCAAACACATCACTATGCACAAGCTCTAATATATCTTTTGCCCTTTTACCATCAGAGGGGAACTCACCCGATTCTGCTTCCCATATACACAATTTTCATAGAAATCAAAATCTAGAGAGCTATTACTCATACCCTCTACCACACCTTTACCATGAAATATTTGAAGGCCCTCATCTCCAATATGTCCAAGCCTTTGATGCCACAACATGGTCTTCTCTCTAGAGACCACTATATTTTCTGCTCCACTTTTAGGAACCACAGAACTGTTGCACCCATCAACAACCTTGCTACCTTGCAGCTTGTATGGAGTTCCAATCCGAACTCCCCACATCAATACCGGTGCTCCCCAAAACATCTTGTAGGTGTCCTTCTTGAACACTATTTTTACACCTGCATCATCCAACTTGCTTACAGAAATAAGATTTCTGGCCAATGCAGGAATATGCAGAACACCCGAAAGTGTTCTAACCCTTCCACCTTGCAACTTCAACTTTAATTTTCCGTGACCAATGATTCTAGACTTCCTATCATCCCCTAAGAAGACATCACCACCATCGTATTTCTCATACTCGCAAAACCACTCTCTATGGGGAGTGAAGTGAAAGGATGCACCTAAGTCAATCAACCATGCCTCATGATCTACGTGTGTACTTGAAGAAGCCAAGTACACATCCCCACCTTCATTTGAGGTGGTTTTCACCTGTGCAGAAGGAGCATCATCAGATCCCTTTCCTTTATTAGGAGCTTTAGATTTACAGTCCCTTTTGTAGCACCCTTCCTTTCCGCATTTCCAGCACACCACCTTTACAGGTTTTATTGGAGATTTAGATCTCCCTCTAGATTTAGGTCTCCCACTTGATGACTTATTTTTGTTTCTGTTCTGGGACCGTCCTCGTACAGAGAAGGCATCACCATTCCAGCTCTCCATATTTTTCTGTCTCATCTCCTCCGTCAGCAAGGATGAGATTATTTCATCAAACTACAATGCAGTTGCATTACTACCTATTGCAGTAACCAGATTATCCCACGAATCTGGTAGAGAACACAACAAACCGATGCACTTATCTTCATCTAAAATTTCAATATCAACAGATGCTAACTAACTTACCACAGTATTAAATGCGTTCATATGCTTTGTCACCGAGTCTCCATCTTTCATCCTCAGGTTATACAGCCTTTTCCGCAGGAACAATTTATTCACCGGAGACTTAGATTGGTACAAAGTCCCTAACTTGTCCCACAAAGCCTTCGCCGTAGCTTCCCTTGATATGTTCAAAAATTCTATATCTGAGACACACAACCGTATTGTGCTCTTTTCCTTCCAATCCAACTTCTTCCATTCTTCATCAGAAAATCTCGTAGGTTTAGTATCCAGATCTACCGCAATCCACTGATCTTTATCCACCAACAGATCCTCCATCTTGAGTTTCCACAACTCAAAACTTTGACCATTAAATTTCTCGATCTCTATCTTTCCACTGCTCGTCATCTTCTTTCACCACTAGAATTGATCTCATAGATCTCCCACTGAATAGGGTCTACCACAGGTCCAAGCGAAACCCCTCAGCAACAAAGGCGTCCCCTTGAAGCCAAAACAACTCTGATACCAAATGTAGGTTTTAACCCCATACATAAATTACCTGCAAATGAATTCTAAAACACATAAAATAAACAATGTGAGAGCATAACACATAAAACACATATACACAAAGATTTTTCCTTGGATCCCAAAACCGGGACTACCAGCTTGTTTTTTCATTATGTTCCTTTCAATGTTACAATACATATTTGTACATGCTGAAGCATCCAATACCATGGATCGAAAACCATTGCATCCAAAACCATGTACTGAAAACCATCGCATCCAACCCCTCAAACCCCATATGACCCCCCTGCTGCGCAATTAGCACAGCGAAGGCCCCCCGATTAACTATGTGGGCTAGTCATGGAAAGAATATAACATAAACCAACATCACATACATCCTCAGCATATCCTTCAATATCTTGTTGACCCTCTCTGTCTATCCATCTGTTTATGCATGATAAGTTGTGTTGAAGGCCATTTTGTACCCAAAACTATAAATAATTCTTTCCATGATCTAGGTGGCTCCAGAGACACACACAAGACAAGGAGGACTTAGGAGAGTGTTAGAAAATTATATATTACAAAGCAATGGAACGCATAAAATATTGCAGAAATATAAATACAGAAAACACACAAAACAAGAGAGACATAGATATACATGGCTCACCCAGCTTAGGCTACGTCCACGGAGAAACAACCAGTCCTTCCTTTTATACTATCCAGCAAACTGAAGAGATACAACCTATAGTAGATCTGCCGTAACACCCTCTTCACTCTCAATCTCCTCTCTCTTCCTCACTCATAGTATAAATACACATAGATGCAATACAATTCCCTCATATATAGTGAGGGGTTGCCTTCTAGGGAAAAAAAAACCCTAAACTAAACATAACTTCTATCTTCAGATCATATGCCTAATGAATGGCCCAGATTGACTAGAAATTACTATACTTTTACAAGGCAATTTTACATCAATTTTTAGCTTCGGGGCCGCTGCCCCTGAACCCTCGCTGGGGGACCGTTGGGCCTTGAACCCCCGCGAGGGGACAAGTCCCCCCTGCATGGAGGAGTGTACAATCTTCTTGGGGTATACATCCAGTTGAGACCTTTGAATACAGAAGATAATTAGGCTCCACACCCAACAGAAATCTCAAAAATCAAATTGACCAGAATGCTTTCGAACTAGGACCAGAGTGTAGATCTCGTTATCCTGATCACAATGGTGCAAATGGTTCGTCAATCTGAGTTCGGATGCGAAAGTTAAAACTTTGACTTTTTGATGATTGGGTAGGCTTACGGAGGCCGCAATTTGGAATTTTTCTAGCAACCAGATTCCGGCCAACTCTGGCCAAATTCCGAGCAATTTTTTTGCCTCGTTAAATGCACTCTTATGCCTAAAATTCAAATTTCAAAAAAGGTGCATTTGTTATTATTAAAACAAAAAAAGATATAATTAAAGGGGGTGGGGGCCACCAACCCCACCACCCCTAACTCACCATATGAATTAACTAAGGTAATGCCGGCGGGAATTGAACCTGCCCAACCACGTGGGCCGGCCCACTAGGTGACCTCATAACCATACAACCAAATAATACCATTAATACACCAACGACCATACCATATAACGTAACACATCAAAACCAACAATTAATGTAACCGTTGTGGAGGGTATTGGTAGGTTGCCCAATGCGGACCCGACCCACCCGTTTTTTAAACAAAAATATATGTATGTTGTTCGTATGTTATAAAAATGGGAGGGGCGGGGTTTGACCACCCGACCCCTCCTCAACAAACCATAATTTTTAACCAACAAGCCAAAACCATCATCTTGGTTAATCCTCCAGGTATTTTATATTAACTTGGGATTTCTTCAGTGCAAAAGAGGTTAGATGGAGGAATCAAGAGTGGGCATGGAAACTGAGATGGGTTAATTTTTAATTAATTTTTATGCAGGTGGAACCATCACTGAGCAGAATTTTGCAGGAGGGAAAAATTTTCACCTTTTCATATTTTGACAGATTTTATATGGTTTCTGCACTTCTCAACGCCACGAACGCAATGGAACTGCCTATGTCTCCATTAGAGTTCTACATTTTTCGGCCATTTTCAGTATGAGGATGGAACCATGATTGCTGCAAAAATAGGGATCAAAACCATGATCCTTGCAATTTTCCTGAGGAGGTAATTTTTCTCCATGTCAAAATATAGTCAAGTTTATAGTCGTTTTTCATGGTTTTCCACAGGGATCACAATAGAGAAGTCAAATTCACCTTTGAGTTGCAGATTTCCAGCCCACCCATGGAGAAGAATCTTTGAGGAATCTAGGGGGAATCTAAAATATTCCTTGAGCCCTAAATTCTCAACTTTTCAGAATTCAGATTTTGGATAGTTGATTTTGCACTATTCGATGCCACAAATCTAATGGTGCATTCAATTTTCTCATTCTCTCATTCTATTCTTGAGCCACTTTTCTAAGTGGAATGTAGGTGTCAACATCCATGTGCGAGCAATCATGCGATTGATGTTGTGAGATTGATGGTCCAAACAACTTCAACATTTTGACATCCGCTTCTTCACATGGCCCTTGGTTGTGAGGTATATGATGTGTTCATGTACATTTTTTGTTATGCATTGTGCTACACAAGTCCTTGATTGATGTTTAACGTGGGATCCTGTTTCTTACTTATTTTTCTAATTCCTATGTGATGTAATTGTTGTCATGATTCATCATGTTTTGTTTTGAGATCCCTTTGTTGTATGTTGATGGGATACTCATGTGTCACCATGCATGTTTCCTTTGAGATCCCCTTTATGCCATGTTGGCGGGATGCTCATCATGCATGAGTTTTGTGTCATACTAATAGGACTCTTTTGACTAAGAGTTCCTGTAGTGGAACATCTCTTAGAGCCACTCCTGCATGAGGGCATTTTCCTTGTATAATAGTGACATCATCTCTATGTACATCATTACTATTGACAACACTTAATGTAGCAGCCTATACCATCTTGACACTGGGGCTCAGAGACGTAGTCCCTCCTGGACGAACTTCGTTATCAACGTCTTATGTTTTTATGTTGCTAATGATTGTCATGTTCCTCTTCTTTACAAAATGCAGATGTATTCATTAATGTTCTTTTAAAAATGCAATTTGACACATCATGAAAGTAAAAGGTCTTGGAAGGGTCCTTCATCACACCCGGACCCAGATCATTCCAGAACCTAGAAGTGAACTTAGCATCCTTGTTTGATACAATCTTCTTTGGAACACCATGCAACCTCACTACATCTCTAATGAAAACATGTGCAACATCACTAGCTGAATAGGTAGATTTTGCTGGAATGAAGTGTGCTACCTTATTCAACCTGTCAACCACAACCATAATCAAGTCATGTTGTCTAGATGTCCTTGACAATCCTGTGATGAATTCCATGGAAATGACCTCCCATTTACACTCTGGAATCAAGATTGGTTGTAGTAACCCACCTAGATGCTTACATTTTTCGTTACCTGTTGACAATCTAATCATCTCACCAAAAACTCTGCCACTTCTTTCTTCAAGTTCGTCCAGTAGTAGAACTTATTCACTACGGTCAATGTCATCTGATATCCCAAGTGACCTGAATATGATTTCACATGAAACTCTCTCAATATAAGCTTCTTGAGCTTGTTGTCATCTAGAACATATATCTTGTCCCTAAATCTGATCAAGCCACCTAATGTGAGATGATAGTCCACATCTTGTGCACCTATACCTGTCCCTCTACCTGTTCTTGTACATGTACTCTATTATAACCTATGGCTGAGCTCCATGTACTTGTTATCCTACTCACTTGCCTGTAAGATCTGAGCCTCTAAATATGTCCAATAAGGACTCATAGCTATTATGTGGTTCACATGTATCTGCCTACTAAGAGCATATACAACCCTATTCTCTTTACCTTTAATGTACTTGATCTCAAAATCGAATTCGTTGATCATGGACAACCATCTAGCTTGCCTGGAATTCAGATTTGGTTGGTCAAATAGATACCTCAATCCACTGTGATTGCTCATTAGTAAAAACCTCCTACCAAAAATATAGTGCCTCTACATCTTCAATGCATGGATGATTGCTGCCAACTCAAGATCATGTGTTGGATAATTTTTCTCATGCTCATTTAGTTTTTGTGATTCATAGCATACTACATGTCTCTCTTGCATAAGAAATCCACCAATTCCTCTTTTGCAAACATCTGTGCGTACCACATATTCTCTATCCAGATCTACAATCTATAGAACTAGAGCATGTCTCATCAATTATTTCAACTACTCAAAACGTGTTTCACATTCCTATATCCATTCCAAATTCTTATCTTTCCTTTGCAATGATGTGATGGGATATGAAATCTATGAAAAAATCCTGATGAACCTCATGTAATAACCTACTAACCCCATAAATGATCTTACCCCATCCACATTCCTAGGAACTTCCCACTCCATGATAGCCCTTATCGTCTCTGGATCTGTTTTTATGCCTTCCTTGGAAATTACATGTCCCAAGTAATGTACCTCTATTTTAAAGAAACTGCATTTGCTAAGATTAGCGTACAACCGATGCTCTCTTAGAAATATCAATACCACTTCTAAGTGTTTGACATGCTCTTATTCATTTTTAGAATATACTAGTATATCATTAATGAATAAAATAACAAACTTGTCTAGATAATGACACAACACACTATTCATCAAGCACATAAAAGTATTTGGAGCACTAGTCAAATAGAAAGCAACTATAACAAACTCATAATGTACGTACCTGGTCTGGAAATTGTCTTGTAAATGTTATCTTCCTTGATGTGTACTTGATGATATCTAGATCTCAGATCATAAATTGTCACTCCCTTCAATTGATCGAACAAATCATCAATCCTCGACAATGGGTAGATGTTCTTGATGGTCACCTTGTTCAACTATCTATAATTAATGCACAACCTGAGAGAACCATCCTTCTTCTTCAAAAAAAATACCAGTGCGCCCCATGGTGATACACTTGGCCTAATGTATCCCTTGTCAAGCATTTCCTTCAACTGCAACTTCAGCTCTACCAACTCTGGAGTACTCATCATGTATGATGCCTTTGATGTTGGCGTTTCCCCTGATACTAACTCAATAGAAAATTCTACTTCCTCGTGAGGCGGTAATTCTGAAATCTCTGTTGGAAACACATCCTGAAACAATTGTAAAAGTGGGTACCTTCTCAAGGAAATCACATCCTCAACTTCCTTACCTTTTTCACTAGGGATATGCACTACAAATAACACACACCCTTTTCTGTGACTACACTTTTTCTGCATAGTTGTCACCATCCTAACTAATGTTGCTTTCTTCTTACCCTGCAAGATTCTTTGTTCTCCATTATCATCCAAACACTCAATGGATTTGTCATAGCAATCCACTTTGGTCCTGTGAAGATATAACCATTCCATACCCAAAGGCATACTATATGATCCCAATGAAAATACATTCAAATGCGTTGTTGTAGGCATACCATTCAACTCAAATGCACAAGCTCTTATCCAATGATGGACTCACTTCTTGGTACTTGTAGCCAAATGCACTAACAAAGACTCCGCATGCACTTCTTTATTCAAACCACACTTATCCACCAATTCAGGATTAATATAACTATAATTATATTGAGGGTCAATCAAAATAGAAACAAATTGATCATAAAGCTTGTCATCCATCTCAATAATAGATATTTGGTGACCTGCTTGCCTGTTATCCAACAATTCATAATCTGAGGAACACTTTGTCCAACACCCCCCATTATCTTCTCTTCCTAAGCACTGTAGATCTACGGTCTACCACCCTGGTGTTGTGGAGAATATCTTTGATGATGATCTTTTCCACAAGTCCAACACTGTACAGAATTCCTATCATCATCCTTGTTCTGCTCATATCGAAATTCATGTCCTTTGTCAAATGCATTGAACTTCTTGTGTGGCGTTGCAATCTCTTTGTTACTTGTGTCATGAGCCCTTGCTCACTTCTTATCCCATTTCCCTTTGTTATTATCATTACCTTTCCATTCCTTCTTCGTCTCATATCTACTCTTTCATTTCTCATAACAATGATTTAGCTTCTAGATGGCCTCCTTCCTTTTTCTCCATTTGGCGAAAATGAAACATGTAATATAGATGTACATAATAGTAGAAATAGTAGTATATGAAGTAGCTTAATAGCTCATGATATTTGGATTATATATTTTGATGGGTCAAAGATGAGAGACATTTCTGGAGCTGGTTGTGTTCATACAGACCCCCATAATAAGAAGCATATCCTCTCATGCCATCTGGAGTTCAAGTATATTAATAATACTGATGAATATGAAGTGCTCATGCTTGGATTAAAGAAGGCCATCAATCTAAAGGTAGAATCTCTCAAGGTAAATGGTGACTCATAGGTGGTTATTCAATAGGTATGAGATAATATCCATTGTGTCTCACCGCATCTTAAAAACTACCAATAAGAGGTATGGCATTTAATTAGTAAGTTTAAATATATTAATATTATTTCTATTGCTAGACTTAGAAATTCTGCAATAGATACATTAGCAAATGTAGCTACTAGGATGTCGCCATTAAAAAATGGTTTTTCTATTGAAATTGTATATAAACCATTTGTACCAGAAAATGTCACTAACTTATGTGTTTTCAAAGATTGCCAACATATATTGCACTTTATGGCTAATGTGGATGTATTCAAAGACATTTCCATAGATGAGGATGAGCATGATCAGGATTTGCAAGACACATCCAATGCAATGAAAGGAAACACTATGCCTAAGGGTGTGGTGTCCTAGGAAAAGTTATATGACATGTATAATTGATTTAGAGGACCAACCAACACAAAAACTCAGAGCTCAAAGTTTTCATCTGAACAAGTCAATATTGGGACCTAAGAAGATCTGAAGTATCTGAACCTCGGTACATGTCATTCTCCACAAGAATGACAAGCGTTTATACTCTTATTCAAATAGTTCCATGATGTATTTGCATGGACATACAACGATTTAAATGCATATGAAACTCATATTATCTAGCATGCCATTCCTATAAAAGAAGGGGTAAAGCCTTTCTAACATAAATTATGAAAATTTCATCCAACACTGGAACCCCTTATCCAAAAGGAATTGAGGATGTTGTTGGATGCTTGGATCATCTTCAAAGTCAGACATTCCACTTGGGTCTCCAACTTGGTCCCGATGACAAAGAAGTCTGGAGAAATATGTCTACGTGTTGATTTCTAAAATCTTAACTAGGCTTCTGACAAAGAAAATTAACTAGTGCCATCCAAGGAACATATCCTTTAGACAGTATCTAGGCCTGAAATGTTTTTGCTACTAGATGGTTTCTTAGGTTATAATCAAGTACTAGCATTGAAACAAGATAGATTAAAAGCTACCTTGATCCGGACCAAATGGGGTACATTCTTTTTCAAGAGGATGCCATTTGGACTTATAAATGTAGGTGCGACTTTCCAAAGAGAAATGGACATTGCCTTTTGTGTCCTTATAGGTCATAACATCATTGTTTATTTGGATGATGTTACTATGTTATCCAAGAAAAGATCAGATCATGTATGTCTTTTGAAGAAAATATTCGAGTGGTGTTGAAATTATTGGATTTATCTTAATCCCAAGAAGAGCATCTTTGGTGTGTCTGAATGAATTCTACTGGGGCACATCATCACAAAGAGTGGAATTAAGATTGATCCCGAGAGGATCAAAGCCATCATGAAAATCCTATGTCTAGTGAATAAAGAAGCCATGCTATCTTTCTTAGGGAAAATTAATTTCTTGAGAAAATTCATATATGCTTATGCTTAGATAGTCAAGCCCATAAAAGAGATGATCAAGAAAGATGCAGTATACAAATGGGATAAATGGGAAAAGGGCTTTTGTTCATATTAAGCATGCCATACTAATGCACCCACGTTATTCAGTCCTTAATATGGAAAATATTTCCTGCTCTATATCTTTGCTTCAGATTCGTCGATTATGGCCATATTGACTCAGAAAGATATTGAAGAAAATGAGAAAACTATCTCTTTTATGAGCGCTAGTCTACAAGGGCCAGAATTAAATGATCCTACCATTGATAAAAAAGTGTATGTTGTATGCAAGGAAATTAAATGTTTCAATCCCTGTCTATTGAAAGCTCACGCAATCATATTTTTACCTCATCCAACAGTAAGAACATTGCTCATGCAGCAAGAGATAGGTGAGAAGAGGGTTAATTGGATGACCTGTCTTCAAGAATATGACTTGGATTTCAAACCAGTTCATACCATAAAGGGTCATGGCCTATATATAATCTAATCATCAAAACAAGAGATGCAACCAAACAAGATCTTTCTGGATGGGAGCAGGAGATCGAAATGTATAGCATTGAACATGTTCCTTAGTCCACGTCTACATTGCCATGGTATGCAGATTTATGACAATTTCTAGAGCATGGCCACACCTTTCCCTCACACTTACTAAATAAAAAAAATAGGGCCATTATTTTTAAAATCTCTATCATACCAATTGGTTCATGGAGTGATTTTCTAGATGCACCACAATGGTGTCTTGTTGAGGTGCCTTGAGCTGCAGGATATAAAGAAGGTCCTAAAATATTTACACGATGGATCAGAAGGTGGCGACTATACGAGAGACATTTGGACACTTAAGGATATGAGGGCTGGATATTATTGGCCCACTCTATTTAAGTATTCTCACGCTTGTGTCCGAAAGTGCCAATCATGTCAAAGATGTGCCAATCGTGATCAGAGGTCAGTCACCCCACTACTACTAGTAGTAGTTGAGGGCCCATTCCAACAGTGGGGCCTTGATGTTATTGGAGGTATTTTACCTCACTCGTTAAAGCAAAATCAATATATCCTAATAGTGAGAGATTACTCCACTAGATGGTTAGAAGTAGTTCCTCTAAGACAAGTAAATGATCAGGAAGTCATTCACTTTTTGCAATAGAGTATTATAACCAGGTTTAGTGTTCCTATTTCACTTGTCTTTGGTAATGTGGCTTCATTTTCATCATTGAATATTTATGAATTCACATTAGAAAATTGAATTGTATTGAAACATGCATCTAATTATTATCCGCATGGAATTTATTTGGCCAAATCAACGAACAATAATCTTATCTGTATAAACAAGAAAATTGTCTTCTCTGAACAAAGGGACTGACATAAAGCTTTGACCAATGCTCTTTGTGCTGACTCTGTAACTCAAAAGCCTTCTGTGAGAGCCTCACCATAGTTCCTAGTTTACGATAATGATTTTATCTTTCCTCTGAACCTATATCTTCCATTTGTGCAACTCTCTCAAGAGTCACAAGGTAGACCTTGTCTTCTGGTTCAAAGCAGGATAAATACTCTAGTTAAACTTTAGGAATAAAGGCTTAAAGCCAAGAAAAATGTATTTCACATTATAACCGTGTAAATTGCTGGTTTGATAAGAAGTTTGCAGGGGAACATAGCTTTGATGTGGGTGAATTAGTATTGAACTAGACAAACCCTACAAAGAAAAATGGAAGCACACAAAGTTCCAACCTTTGTGGATTGGACCATTTACTGTTGTTGAAAATATTGGCCACAATACTTTCAAGCTAAAATCATTTAACAGGAGGATTGACCCCCTTCCTATAAATGATTGAGATATATAGAATTACTTTCAATAGCAGTTACAAGTTTCACTTCATCTATAGTTTCTTTGTTTCTCTTTACTTTTGTGTTTGTTGTTTGTATGTTATGTAAGTCATGTCTTGAAGTGTCCTATTTTTCCGTAATTTTACATAAATAATACCCTTGTGTAAAGTGCATGGCTCAAAATACTTGGTGGTGTAATGAAAGAGAAGTGTGGCAACTACAACACTTGGCTTTTGTTTTTCTCCTTCTTTGTTTGGGAAAATTCCATACATTGAGCTAAGTTGAGATGGAAAATACGATTCATCCAATAGGATAACCTTGAGGGAACCTATTAGATCCATTCCTATGCTGTTATATAAACTACTCAACTTGGTGTAAATATACTTGTGTGTTAATGCTTATTCAATCTAGTAGATAAGGGATAAGGGGAAATTCTAAAGTGAGAAAACCAATATCAGAGGTCTTAAAAATACTTATTTGAAGGGGAAACCTCCTATGCTCTCAATAAGTCAGGATCCCTCTTCTTCATGTTGAAAATAATAAGTGCCAATGCATAGTTCTCTTAAAATAAATAAATAAAATGTGAAAGAAGAGAAAGGCTTCCTATGTAGGGAGATGAAGCAAAACGACTTCGCTGGAGTATTGTCCAGGCTCGCTAGAAGCGAAGCAAGATTTGTGCCCCCTAAAGTGGCTCAATAGGGGGACTATCCAGGCCTGTTGGAAGCAACGTAACATTAGAGATGAAAAATCATACTTTGAATATCATAAACTCATTGTGCACATTACCCTTTACTGTATTGAAACAATTGTGATATGGTCTATCTTCTGTGTGTATTTCAATCAAGTAGAGAAAAGTGAGATGTTATGTATAAAAATGGGTCGAAAATGGGAAACATGGAAATCAATACTTCCTGAAGTTATGAACCTTAACCGAAATCTATTCCCGGAAAGAGAAGTTGAATTCCACCCAGTGTGTAGTGGTTTCATTGCTACAACACCCTCCAAAATTTCACTACATTTGAATTTTTGAGCCTACTATCATTGTCGAATCTAGAGTCACTTTGATAACAAAAAAATGTCATTTGACGTTATTCTATTTGTTTCAAGTGTCCTTAAATAGTCGCAAGTGTCGTTGCATTGATTAGAACATATTTTGTTGCATTTCGTGATCATAACTTATTTGTTGTTGTAAAAACGAAATTTTTGGGTCGTAGTCGAACACACTGCACTGTTGCACTTGGGGAATGTGTATAAAGTGTATTTTTAATGTATATTCATCATTGTTCAAGTTTATCTAAGTTATATTGATGATTTCCTATGTGTCATATGTGGTTCTATGTCTAAGATCATCATGCTCACTCCTCACCTCATATTCTACACTTAGACAAATATTTGGTTTCAAAATGAACTCATTAATGCCAAGAGAACATGAGAACACTTTGAATCCTTGATGGCTAGTTATTTATTGTTCGGAAGTGTGTCATGCACCCTCCAAGGGTGTAAGGTTCTCTCCTTAAGCCTCTTCCCCCTTTCTTACTTTGAACTGTACCATCCTAGAGACTAAGTCTTCCTTGAGCGCACTCCTTCGACTCGAAGAAGTGTGCCCTCCTTGAGCACATAGGCACACCTTGAAGGCCTTAAGCTCCTCCCTTCAGCCTCCCCCATTGCACCACGTACCCTCCAAACCCTTTGAGTGCATGAGTGCACTATGAAGGGACAAATCTCTTCCCTTCCACCTTCATACTTACGCCATGCACCCTCTTGAGCATGTGAGCACACCCTGAATGCCTAAATCCTTCACCCTTCAGCCTTCAGGAGTGTGCCCCGTGCCCTCCATCTCTCCCTTAAGAAAAAATCTCACTTGGTAAGCCTGAAGCCTTTCCCTGCATCCTTCAAACTTGTGCCATGCGCCCTACATTGATTTTCCCCTTCTTTTGAGTGCATGAGCACTTGCCGAGGCTCGAAAGCTTTCCTTCTTCAACCCTTCAGCCTTTCTAATTGTGCCCATGCTCCCTAAAGCCCCTTTTTTCCCTCTTGAGTGCATTGGAAAGGCATGAACATAAAATATGCATGAAAAATGGTAGAATAGGATATCTTTAGGCTTATGGTTGCTCGTCATGAGTGATTTGGAGATATAGGTATTCCATAAACGTCGTGGCAAGCACACACGAGGAAGATCAGGTAAGGAGAAAAAACAAAGGAAGCTCGGAAAGAACGAATAAAATTTTTAAATCTTGATGATCAAAGGACCCCGAAGACTCCATTTGATCAAATACCCTTTGGAGGGTAGAGGACATCAACAATTGAAGTTGCATGAAGAATGAAGATACAGTGGGTAGCCATGTCACCACTAAAGAAAGTCCATGTCATCAGTCATTATTAATCTAGTCATCAAATATAGTGACATGTCAACTCTCATCACACGATGATGTGGAAGTCATGCTGTACTATTGTAATCATTCTAAGGACAAATAAGTGGAATACCAAGAGTCATGTATGAAATAAAGAGTCATGGAAGTCCAAAAGACATGTAATACCAAAAGTCATATGTAATTCCAAAAGTCATTTGGAATTCCAAAGGTTGTAGAAGTCCAAAGGTCACTAGAAGTTAGAAAATCAAGAGTCATGAGGAGTTGAAAGGTCATTCCTCAAGTTATAAATTCATCCTCATTTCTCATGTAAAAGGGGATTTTAACCTTGGATTATACCACAAGGCATTAGAGAGACAGAGTTAGTACTTTTGGGGAGCAAGTAGTGGCTCTAACGCTCCATTATTGTAACTAGTGGTGTTCATTGTATTTATGTATCTTGTGAATTTTTCTTAATATTGAAGCCTTCCAGGCCAGCATGTTTTCACACATGAATTGTGATTGCTTCTAAGACTATTTTTTGAATGCTTATGGTTCATGTTTGCTTTCGACAATACTTGAGTAATTGAACTATTTCGATCACTTCGATAATTCTTGTTGGAAATGTGTTGTTATATTTATAATGTTCTTCGCATCCTTGTGAACTATTTCACTTTGTGTTACACAAACCTTTCTCTTTCACGTGTGTCTCCACTAGGGTAGTACTATTACTTCTCTCTTAGAGGCTCACTTCATTTTCCCCTCCAAAGTAAGAGAACCTTGATACATCTATAATCAAACATTCACAAGGTGCACTAGTTTCTCATTCAAAAGGACATTTTCACTTCTCTCTTATGCTTATAGCTAAATCTAAGGCATATATTTAAGTAAACAATAGCTGAGCCGTAGTCTAAATGGGACCCCTACACCAAATGGTGTGAGGTCTAGTTGGGACATTATATCAGGGATATCCCCTGCATGTTGGTGGTATCTAGCACCATTAACATAACATCATGAAGGTTCATAGAAAAATACCCTACCATGAAAGTTTCCCAATGGACCCCCTTGATTAATAGTATTTCTATGTAAAACTTTCAATGCCTCATTCCTATTCACACGCACACCATCTAGTTTGCATAAAGAGCCTAAGCTCGAATCCTTTTTTTTGATAACATGTAGTCACTAAATTTGTGAGGAGTTTGGCTTATATCCCCTTTGAATTTTTGAAAGCGTTTTCCAACACAATTCTTGGCCCAAAGGATGTTCCTAATATACTTTTCTAGGTGAGATAAGCTAAATTAGAAGGAACCTAACAAACAGGGTCATAGACATCTATTGTTGCTAGAATTTGAAGTAGATCTAAAATTTCGTACCTATGGCCAAAGCCTTTATCATCCATTTATCAATATCCTTTTCAAACATTTTCCACACATTTTCACAGTTTGCACCACCATTTCCATAAATATTTGGCATAGTCCTTGAATACAAAATGAGTAGGCAAAAATTTAAAAACATGGTCTAGTTCGATATAGGCCCAATTCTAAAAAATAACATAATCTAGAATTAGAGATTGATTTTTCCTATAAGACATCATTTGATGCCATTAAATGTTTAGTTTAAGAAAATATAGAATGTAGTGAGGCATTCCATTATGTCCTAATAGACTGCCTTTAAGAATGGTTGTAAAAGGGGCATGAACGCAATGGTCATTAATTAGCAAGACAACATTGAGTTTATGAAATGAAATCCATTTAATAAGCCTCAAGCTAACCTTATGATAGATCAAGTGACCCAAATATTCAACACCTAGAACATATAAGGTTAGAGCTATTGAACATCATTAATTTTATGGAAATAAACATACCAAATTCCTAGGACTTGCATATATTGTTGGGCATGCAAATATAGGATTATGTAAAATGAATCTCTGCAAAATCAATGAAGGTAGAGCTAAAACATAAGAATTTAATCATAATTTATGAAGGGCCACTCAACATCATCATAGGTCTTCTCAAAATCAATTTGAATGAAAATAACATCCATGACCAAGGCAGAATCCCATTCCATATATTCACACAAATCTATGATGTTATCTAGCATATTTTAACCACATATGAAGCTTGTATCTAGGAAAACCCCCACATGACCTTGTATTACTTTCATGGAAATCGATCAAGCCTATGATTTATAACAACGCATGGACACCAAGCCTATTTCTTCATAATACTTGAGGATTGAAAATCCTATAATGTATATAAAACCCTACCTAGTCAACTCTTGGTCAACTACCAATTACCATGTTTTGTGTAAAGGGAATCCATTTTCTCATTGGTATCCTTAATTTTAAGGCATTAAGAAAAGTCCTAGTAGGCTCATCTCTTATCTGAAAGCTAGTGAAGGAGAACATAAATCTCAACATCTCTAGCATAATATATTTTCTCCAATCTCAATATACAATAAATCTTAATTTATCGTGCATATTTTTTCTCATCAATGGAGATACACTGTAGAAGTCTTGAAAATTCAACAAGTTATTCTCTAGTGGTCAAGATCCAATTAAATTAAATGAATGATCTATAGACATAGGTCCATATAAAGGAAAGGATTTGTACAATAACATATTCATACTAGATGATGCAATTATTCTCCATTTAAGTACTAGGAATAAGGTCATATATAGTTCTGATACGTGCAACACAACTAGGAATCTGAAAATGAGAAAAATTCATGATATAACACATTTCATGTATGCTTACTTTCTAGTCACCCAACAAAATAACAAACCAAATATGTTACTCATTAGACATTGTGGGAATAAATTTAACTCACATTATCCAACCCTATAATATTCAAAATAAAACGAGTTCTATTATGATAGCATTGTGTTATTTGATCTCTATCATAATTGGTTCTTAACCATTTCAAAATTTATTATGGTTAAAAAAAGAGAAGAGGATACATAGTTCCAAATATGATTAGGATTATAAAAACATATCCAAGTTTTGAAGGTTCTTCAGACTTTCTATTCAATTGTATACAATCTAAATCCAAAATTAATCCCTCTTTCACACATTGTTGGATGCATAAATATTGAACAAACTTTTTGTAAAAAAATAGTTCCACTGTGACATTTGAAGATAATATTTATGGAATGACATGTTTTATGTTGAGGTAACTCAATCCTTGGATATTCTCAAAGGGAAATTTAATTGGCAGACCAATATGTCATGCATCTCATATTTATGATATTTTAGGCCATTAAGAGCATCAACGAAGTCCAAACTTACAATAGGTTTTATAGGATTTCATGTCAAAGAATTCATCCAAAAGGATGAACCACATCCATCTTTGTAGGCCATCAATGCAATCCTCTACCATAGGGTCTAGAAATACTAGGACATAGGATGTTCATGAGTTCCCAAACTTTAACAAGGTGGCCTATAAGCCTATTGAATCACCAACTTGCTTGCAAAAGTAGCTTAAGAGCTAGGAGGGTTCATTGGCGCATCATTATTTTCCAACAAGGCGTTTTGTGGGTTAGTATATTTATTCCTACACACCGCTTAAGTCTAGCTTATCTCTATATCAAACTTAGGTTGGGCATCACTTTGACTTTATGGGGTTTTTATTGGTGGTACCATTTCAAGAAAACTAGGTT
The DNA here is from genome assembly GCA_000404065.3 of Pinus taeda. Classification (NCBI taxonomy): domain Eukaryota; kingdom Viridiplantae; phylum Streptophyta; class Pinopsida; order Pinales; family Pinaceae; genus Pinus; species Pinus taeda. Next base: position 14,397 of record APFE030473050.1, on the reverse strand, counting down.
TATTAGCTAGTAATCCCAAAAATGACGTCCTAGACTTTCACATTGAAAACATAAGTGCTTGGGCAATTTATATAATGAATGAATAATCCCATAATAAAATAAAATAAGAACATACTCCTTTCATATAATAACCTTAAGAAGCACATGGCATCGACGGATAGGGTTAAAGATTCTCTTTGGTTAATGGAATATGAAACTACCATTTGGGGCTAAAATGCAATCTAGGAATGGTCATATTTTCATTGAAAGATTCAAGAACTCTATCTATATAGGTCATGATAATTATGGTTCCTTGTCAATTAACACTAATTTAGCCTATGGGAAAAAAAAAGTACTTGATCCACAATTTTTTGTGGATATTCCATTGCAATTTGCAAATCATATTGGTATCAGAGCAAGTTTCTTTGGGTATATTGTGGATATTTGGAGAGGATATAGATAAACTAAGCCAAAATACATAAAACCCTAATCATGGTTGATTATTTTGTGAATAACCCTCGTGATATTGTACAAGATAGGTTTTCAAAATTAGAAGGACAAGCTGCAGATATATCTTGTAACATGAATATCCTCATGGTAGTCCTAACCAATAATCTCGAGCTATTAAGAGAATATGGGGGTTCTAATGCAAAGGTATTATTAGAGGGGATATCAGAAGATTGGGAAGAAATGGAGAACAATCCGAAGAAAGGACCTAAAAAATATCAACCCATTTCAAGTGTTGTGAACCAGGGACAATCCCTATTCAAAATGGAAGAAAAAGTTGACATCAAGCTACATCAAGGTGAGATTGATGCTATGAAACTAAATAATTGGTTGCAACAACTAGAAGTTTAATTTCAATGTTCACCATATAGAGGAAGAATAGAAAATTTCATTTGTGTGACTGAAATTAGAGGGACATGCCCTGACTTGGTGGGAAATCCGCATAGAGACCTTGAAGTTGGACGGATATCCTCTAGTCATTAAGTGGGAGGATTTTAAAACAATCATAAAGTCACAATTTTACCCTATCAGGTATGTAGAGGACCAGTGGATATGGTGGCACTACTTCAAGTAGAAGCAAGGGCAAAGTGTATAGGAGTAGACCACAAAATTTAGAAATATGGTCATAGTGTTGGGTATCTCCCTAAAGAACCTTGATGTACTCGTCAAGTATTTGGGAGTTACACACAACAATATCTGAAATAAAGTGATGTTTTTCAAGCCCATATTGGTGGACAAGGCTTGTGTATAGGCACAATACCTAGAGAACATAGGCCTGAAAAAATGGAAATCAAATGGATTGAAGTGGAAGGAGAAATATGGTGCTTCTAAGGAGGGGCAGAAGTAGTAGAAATGGGGGAGGAAAAAAATACAATTACCACAAAACACCAGTGCAAAAATCCCAACAACCACGAGAACCACTGTAACAATAACAGAAATATGGAAGAGAAGTGTTGGATGTTTCATCTATAACTTAACCTGAACAATAAAAGGAAAGATAATAAGAAGAAGAATATCATAGCCACTAATTCAAGAAACGAACTTGAAATTATCTTGGACATGGATGACAATATTTTCTATACATTAGTGCAGAAGGAGGTGAATCTGAGTAGCCTTAAGAAACAAGAAGAGAATGAAAATACTAGGTTCTTCAATATAAAGATACATGTTAAAAAAACAAATATTGGTTGTCTGTTTGATACAAGTGTTTCTAGAAATTATTAATAAGTGTGAGTTTTCACATCAGTATTTAGCATATCTGAGGTATGTGATAAGTGGAGGAGAGATGAAAATAGATCCTGCTAAGATGAAGGCCATCATGAAATGGTCGGTGCCTACTAATGTTTTTGAGGTTAGGATTTTTGTTGGGGTAACACAGTACCGGAGGAAATTCACAGTATCATTTTCAGTGGTAGCAACACCACTTCATGCCATAATAAGAAGTGGCAAGATTTTTCGTTGGTTAAAGGGTCAACAAAACAATATCAGTCATGCACCAATTTTGACATTATCAAACTTGCAACAACCCTTCGAAGTTGCAAGTGGGTATGCTATAGGAGTATTCTTAATGAAAGAGGAAGGTGTGTATGCTACGATTATGAATTATTTCATGGGGAAGTTCTTTAATATCATACCTACTACAAGGAACTCTATGCCTTCACGCAAGTAGTGAAGAAGTGGAAGCATTATCTAATGGGGAAGGAGACATGTGTTATGGGAAAATTTGACCTGAGCATGCTACATTTAACCCAGTAGATTAGAGTATGATCTACCCAGATGAGAGTGTGTGATCATAAGAATATTAAGAAGTCGAAACCTGTATTCCAATCCATGGAAATAAATACAGTCAACACTCATGCAATATGCTGCAAAAGAATATCTAAAGAATTAATACACGTTACCCTTGTAGGTTGGTGTATTCCGTTGAGTTTGATGCTGATGAAACCTTACTTCCACTTGAATATATCACTTCCTCTTGTAATAAGGACCCTACACACATGTACAACCAAACAAAGCAAAAAAATCCTTTCGCAGAGGGCTTATTAGTTTAGAACAACCTGCACCAGCATAAAATATGATTCAGATTGCATATATAGGAAAGGAACATGTAGATCTATTAAATCAAAATGAAAGTACAAAAATTGTATACCTCCCAACAAATGATATCCTCTTCTCAATACTATAGCATGGTCTCCTCCTCCCAATACAGTAGATATCTCACACTATAATATGGATACTAGATCTTACCCCCTTTTGACTTGGTGAGATTATATAGGTTCATTCTATCCTTTGGGAGAATGTATCTAGACACCTAGGGGCCTGAGAAGTTAGGAAACTTCTACAATAATGGACCCCTAACCAACTCTTACACAAGTGGGTTAAGTTGACCTCATTCGAAATGATAAACTCTATAAAAAAAATTCACAATTATGAGCATTTTCTCAATTGTCTCAATCATGAAATACTAATTATCTCATAATTATAAAATTTTGACAAAATAATTAAGAAAAAATAACTCAATCATGTAATTCCACACTTTTAACATGGAACAAATATCACATAAGTAAAATAAAATGTGAAAGGGGATGCATTCTAGTTAGAAACTAACGTAAGTTGAACTTGGGTTTATGTCAATATAATGGAGTGGAAAATAGGGTTATAACAAATGCCCCCCTAATGCATGAGGTAATAAGAGAAAATGATGGTCAGAATGCATTACAACAAAAATAAAATCTCAAAATGGGAGGAAGGAGGCAAGACTATGAAGCTAGCTCATATGAACTCAAGTGTTGAAGTCACAAATCTGCTGATAACATCCATAAGGTAGACATACCCATGCTTAGTCATAAAGAGATATTGAACATTACCACCAAACATACATTCTCAATCCATGACATGAAATGCTAAGATATGTCCACACACAATACATAATCAATCCATGTGACCCATCAAACAACTCATAGCCACCAAAATATACAGTGTGGATCTATGTCATAATATACATCAGTAGGAATATGGACACATAAGCCAGGAGGTGCCCCAAAGTAGTCCTCAAAGTACATAAATGATACATAACTCCAACGTAGCTTGGGAAGGGTTCCAGCTAAGAGTGATATGTCACTAACCTAGGGTCTTCAACATAACCCCGATGGTATGAATCTACAACATGTGAATAAATGTGTTGATGTCGAGCATGGTAGAAACCACCTGATTAACGTTCAATGAGGTGTACCATTAACAGACACGAGGGGACCCACCAATGATGAAAATGGACCCTAAGGTATATAGTACAATCCACTAAGTGTGAATAGATGAGCTGATGTTGAACATTCGTAGACTCAACCGATCATGAGTCAATGATGTAAACCCACTCTCGATCAGGAGGAAACCTGCCACTAAGGATTGCAAGATCCAAGATACTATTGGTTCCTAGATCAAGCTCCTCGATAGTGAGATGAAGTCGATACAAGAATATTTGTTGAAGGGAGGCCTTGATGTATCCCCCATCAATTGACACTGAAAAAACTGTTATGCAACCAACTCGCAAATAGATAGATCAACGACTTAAAAATTATCCTCTTCGAGGGGGAAACCTCCTTTACATTACATAAATGAACAATTCTTATATTAATTAGACCTCCTTTGTATATATAGGAGTCTAAGGGGTCACAATATAATTAGAGCCTACATAACAATAATAATGTAAGGACACAACAATAACAATAATGGGCTTCTATGGGGCACAACAATAAAAATATGGGGGCTAAACGGGCACAACAATAACAATAAGGGGGATACACTAGTATTATAGGGACCTAACACAAAACGAGATGATGTGGTGAATGGATGAAGTTATGAAGCAACGGAGTACAATTAACACAGGTACGACTGACTAAAAAAGGTCAATGAACAACTGCAGATGGCTGGCATAGGCTGAGACTTCTCTAGAACATATAAAGGCATGATACAAAAGTGACTTGGCAACATGACTAATGAGCACCACGTGATATTGTGCAACAACGTAGGAGGAATTGAAGCACACTCCATATGACTGGAAGAGTAACCAACCAAAGGAGTAAACAAACTCATATGTATGGTACGACTCCTAGGCAAGATAAAATCCAACTATAAGATAATGTTGCAAACATGTTCCATTTTCAAGGGTGATGTAACTGACATTTCCATTTTGATGACTAACATAAATAAATGTTCCCTTCCCATTTTTTCTTTTTACTCCTTCATGGTTTAATGAGCATGAAAGAGAAGACAAGTATTCTCAATAGGATCCTTTTCTGTAAATTTTAATGAGGCCAAAAAAGAGATAAAAGTACATTTGTGCCCTTATCACAATTTAATGAGATTTGTGAATGAAAAAGATATTTCTCACCAACATTCAATTTAATTAACAAGTAGGGAAAGACACAAATAAATCAACATTTTCATGTAGGTTTTATGAGCATGAAAATATGGCAAAATAAGCTCAGGATTTACTTAATTTTAACGAGTCATGAAAATGGGACCAAAATGAACTTGACAATTTTGTTGATTAACAAGGATGAAAAAAAGGCAAAAGGGAGCTTGGTGTCATTCAAGGTTTAACTAGCATAAGAAGGACACTAAGGAAGCTCATATTGGAGGAACAAGTGGTTTAAAGGTAGCAACTAGTTCCAATCGTATTATGGAACCACTAAAAGAATAAGATGACAAAGATGTTGGTAAATAAGACCACTCATTGCAGTGGTTCCTCCAAGAAAGGATAAAAACCAAGTGAAAGTGAATGATAGGCCAAACAAAGGATGTGATGGAATGAAGAAACGAAGGCTCATCATGCAAAAATAGGCTAATAGAATGTGGCAATCAGGAGGGATATATCATGGAATCCTACCAGGGTAAGGCTAGAAAGTGATGAAGAAGAGAAGGATGCGGGTTAGATTCTAGGTCATGATGGTGTAGAAGGAGGGATTTTGAAAGAGAATAAAAATGATTGCATGGATACCAAGATCCAAAAAATTCACTAAAATAGGGCATCAAAGTACATGTAGGTTCTACCATCAAATTAGGACATAAATAGAAGAGAGGGCTAATGCTGCAACTTGACAGGGTCAGAGGTAAGGCAAGATGAAAAAGGCATTTATTGTCAACAATGCAACAAGGCAACGAAGATGTGATATGTGACCTACCCCTACATGCCAAGTTTAAGAGAAGCACACCTAAGGTCCAATAGATGTCATAATAGAAAAACCACCCTATCATGTAAAAACCATCCAGAAAGACTAGACCCATGGTTAAATCACATAATGAAAGAAATAAACAAGGATGAGGTAAAAACATGACCATATTTTTTGGTTTTTTGAGTTTTATAATATTTTTTTTTTAGATTTTTAGCATATATAAGGCATGAAAAATACTCACATCACACATCAAACCAAAAAAGAGATGAAAACATCACACGCACTCCTATGTACACTATATACAAACACAAATCATTCTAATAGGTCACGTTAAAGTGTGCCCACTGCTAGGCATAGGCCAAGGATTACCATACATGAACTCATGGAGGAGTGAAAGTACCATATGGCACACCATGAAGGGGCCATGCCATATAAAGTTGAACTTCTTGATTCCTAAAGTTTGATGATACCAAGGAAAACGTAGGGCCATAGTGTTATTAAGAATGACCCAAGGACATACAAGGTGAGTAGTCTCATGAGCTATTAGAGCTCCTTAACAAGGAATATCAAGACATAAATGGGGTACAAGATACTCTTTGATGGGTGGAGAGGATTTAGACAACTTATTAGCAAGTTCAGCATTAGAAACCCAACACTTGACTCATCCCAAGGGTGGCACTTCTAAGGAGGGCCAAGGAGATTCCCCATGGATCATTTCCAGATTTTTTTCCAATCTCTACCTTTTCTAATTGGGGAAGAATAGAGGCATGAGGAGGAATAATCTCCCTAGGATGAGAAATAGGTGAATTCATGACCTCCAAGGTGACTTTTCGATAAGAAGACTCATTGTTAAGGGAGTCACGTGGAAGAGGTGGAGTGACAACCTGTGTGGCAAAAATATCCTGATCATTTTCCATATTGGGATGGAGTTTTTGACTAGTGTCAAGAGGTACTAACAGGACTTTTGAGGAGGAAATATCTTTCACTAAAGGTGGCATATCATCACCATGCTAATCTACATCTATAGAAGAAGACACCACCCAATATTCAATAGAGCTATGAGCTCCACAGGTGACAGAAGAGACCATGTGTATAGGAGTACTGGTAGAAGAAGAAGGAACGTTGGGCAAGGGTAAAGGAAAAACTCCCATAAGAGACGAATTTTTAAACAAACCTGCCCCAAAACTGTCATAGTTTCCAGGGTTATCTCCAATTAATGGTACAAAATTACCCGTAGTGTTAATTTTTGTCGATGGTATACAATAATTGAGTTGATCGACCGCGACAATCTTGCCTTCATGGGGAAAGTGAAGCACACGAAACACCCAAGACAAGACAACAAACATGGCATAAAACCAACTATGACCAAGGAACATATTATAATTGAAGGGAACATCTACAAATTCAACATCAATGTAAGCGATCTTGCCCCCTAGCTTGATGGAAAACTTTGGAAGAAACCCGTGGGGTACAAAATGGTGTCCTTCAAAGGCTTGTAAAGTAGTATTAGACATCATGAGTTCTGGAGACCCTAGATATTTCCTAGATGATGCAAACACATAACACAAGTGGAAGACCCTTCATCCAGTAAGGTGAAATATATATCTCGATTAAATACGCTCATGGAAATTTGAAAGGAAACCTGATCAGAATGTCTACCATAAGGAGCATCACCATCAAAAGTGATCAAACTATACTCTAAGGGATCCACCCCTTTGATGGAATTCAACAAGGCCTTGCATTGTCATGGGGAACTTTGTAAAACCGCCGAGGCAGGCATGGCACATGGTTCTTGGGCAAGGTCCTCAATAATACTGTAGTGTTGGGTAGCCCGCATATTGGGATTGTGTGTTTACTTTTAGACGACACCTTTAAGTGGGTGATACGCTAATTCTATAGGCTTATCTAACATAAGAGGTCCAGAAGAAGTAGCGAGGGTGGATGAGTTCTTAGAAACAGAACTCAACTCAGGAAGGTCATAGGATTTTGCTCGCATAGCCACATTAGCCTCTTCCTGACACATAAGGATTAGTGCATTGGTAGCAATAGGATGGAAATGTGTCCCCTCGTTACCCCCTTGCGAAGGTTGAGGAGCCTGTGCAACCACGTTTTAGTTTGGTTGGGTGGGGAATGGATGGGTCAGTATAGATGTATGTTGGGTAGTTGCTAGTGGTGCAAGGAGACGATGTAATTCATCCATATGCGAGCAATCATGAGTTAAATTGTCACCTTGACAAATCTTGCAAGGGAACTTGATCGTACAACATCAATTGCTCATGCCCCCACCCTGAGTAGGTTGGGTTTGTTGATTCTCCTGAGTGGGCTTATTCTTTTTTTAATTTTTTTTGTTCTTTTTTTTACCGGGTTTTTGAGCATTCTTAGGTGATGTGGACTTCACAGTAAGAACATTGGCAGACTACTCAAAAGAAGTGGGTGCTTGTTAAGATCCAAGGGAGCTTCTTGTGGCTTTGGAATTAACCATCATTTTCCCTAGCTGGGTACATAATTGGCTCATGGTATTAGAAGAGAGAGAACCAATCACTCCATTAGAGTGTGGTCCAGGTTTGGGTCATTTTGGCTCGTTGAAGGGTGGGGAGAATTAGGAATAATATTGTATAATGTACCTGCTTGAGAATAAATTAGATCAAGGTGTTGAGCATTTAAAATGGATTTCTCCTCTGTAGCTTTCCTAACCACAATGAAATCTCGGGCAATATGATGTTGAATGGATCAAGTGAACTAGTCTCAAAGAACATCGTCAGGGAGTCTAGTTCATACTAACCTCTTGCGTCTTTTCCACTCATGGATATGGTCAGAAATGTGGGTGGAATCATCTTTCTTGAAATCATACAAAATGTCCATCATGTGATCCTGCTTCGTAGGTAGTTGGAAATGGTTTAAGAAATTTCTATCCAATCAGGTAAAGTTGCTATAGGATGCACGATCAATTTCGATGTATTACTTTGCAACATCTCCTCTTAGGGTACGCAATAAAAGTTTCAACTTCACAGAATAATCCACTAAGGAATTAGATGAACATCATAGATGAAAAGTGGTGACATGTAACAAAGGATTTTTCTGAGGCTTCCCTTCAAATTTACAAATATGATATGGTAGCTTGGAAGCCATAGGTGGCCACCTAGGATAGTGGTAGATGGGATCTGTTAGCACTCCAAAATTTTCAATGGTTGCTCAATGTGTTAAAAAGAAATATTGGAGGAAACTACAAACCTACTTTGGGGCTTAGGATCTAGCCTTCCTAAACTCAAAGAGGGCTCTCTCTATATGATTTAACTTTGTTTATTTTAATGGATTTTAGGCTAGTTATGTAAGCTTGATTTGGTTTTGATTTGATTTGTTGGTGGAATTACTGACTTAGATGGATAGAAGATTGTCTATTTTCTATTGGGCTATGGAGTCAATGTGTCAAGAAAACAAGACTGAATCAAGTTCTAAAGGAAGTGTCCATAGGGCAAGGTAGCCGAGAAAATTCAAATCTTTTAGGCTAAAGGGTGAAGTGGTTTTCAATTAGGATCAAGGAGCAATTAAGAATTCTTTAAACCAGATAATGAAGAAGGATGAAGAGAATCAATCAGGATCAGAGGGAAATTAAGAGTTATCTAAACCAAATATCATAAGAAAACATCAAAATGAATAACAACTTAGAATAGAGTGTAATTAAACATATTCTGCAATAATATTCCTGTTATAACATTTAAATTTGGAAAACATACAATTTTATGGAATACTTAAGAAAATAACAATTTGAACAATTGAAAGATACTTCACTGAAGTTTCCCAACGCATGAATCCTATAATGCAATGCCTTTAGTACTTGTCCAGTCTGTTGAATTGAAAATGCTACAATAAACCTCACGTTGTAGATGAGTTCCGCTATAGAAATGTTAAGAAATACACACACAATACTTCAAATTATGAAGTATTTATACAAAAACTATTACAAAATATCCTAAACTGATTTAGGAATTATTCAATAAAAAAGAAATATCTTCATGCAAGAAGATAGAGACACCTAGGAGACTAAAGGCTAGTTGTCCCTACTTTTATTTATTTTTCTGTTTGTTGTTTTGATCTTTTGTTGCTTTCTCTCTTTTATTGTTGCTCTACACTGGTTGTTTTTTATGATGTTGAGTGTCTTTTATGCTGGCTTTATCTTTAAACTCTATCTTTCATCTGATACTCTTTAACTTAACTAATATGTTACTCTTTACTATTTTACCTTTCATTTTCACAATAAATCATTCAACTTTTCCCAAGACTCTGCATCTAGCAATTTAATCTTTACCATTCTTCTGAAGATTTCATCAGCCTCTGTGTATTTTGCAAATCTAGGTTTGTTGATAAAGAGATATTTTACCTCATGCTAGAGGTAAAAGAGATTCTCAAAAGTTTGATAGAGCACTTTTCCTATTGGAATTCCTTTCATGGCTGAATTGTTTGCTTGTTCCTTTGCCACTTCTCTGATTTTCTTACCATAGTCTTCATGCTTCATCAATCTGTCATTGATAACCAAAGGATTTCACAGGCCTTTCTACCTCAAAACATCAAATTTTACCATAAATCTGGTTATTTCCAGCTCCATGTTTTGACACTTGTATTCAAGTTGTACCATCAAGTTCCTCTTAGAAATTACCTTTTTCACTTCTAGAATTGTTTCAGTCCTGTCACTTATGCCAATCTCTTCCAATTCCTATTTGTTCTTGGAATTAAGAAACTTGACAATTTCATTGGCCTCCTCAAGCTTCTTACCAAGTTCTTCCTTAACTTTTTGAATAACTTCAGTTGCTTCCTTGATTAAATCCTTCTTCTCAAAGATGACTTGGATGGATGGAGAAATACCATTAACAGAGTTAATGATATTGGCACACAGCTGCTGCTTTGCTTGGGAAAGTGGTTCTTTCAATGTCAATTCTTTCTCTAACTTTTGTATTCTCTCAGTCAATCTGTTTGACTTATGTGTTTCATTTTTATGCATGATTTGTACCAACTTCTTTTCATCTTCTAGACTTTTTATTTGATCTTTAAGTCTATTTATTTCATTTGTTTGGATGGACATATCCTGCATAGATTTGATTAATTTACCTCCTTCATCACTAGGATGAGTTGCTACTATAGATGATTCTGTAACTGATGTAATTGCTGATGTAGTGGGAAGTGTTGTAGATACTGGAACTGTTGTGGCCGCTGAAGCTGCTAAAGTAGAAGGAACTATTGTAGTAACTGTAGGAACAATAGTGACAATAATTACTTCCATGCTGGCCTTTTTCTCCTGCACTAAATTATCCATCTCATTTTCCATTTCTGTTAATTGAGCAATTAATTGAAGAATGAGGTTCATCATCTCATCTTTTTGGTTTTGATTCTCTAGAACTTCCTTGGTTTGTGGATGTTCAGTAGGAGGCAATTTTAGCTGCTTCTTCAATGCAGCAATGTCTGCATTCTTTTTCTTAATGAGACCTTCTGCACCTTTGACATTCTTTGGATCATATCCCACTTCAATAACCAAATCTTCAAGGGATTTAATTCTATTATCTTTATCTTGTGAGGATGCCTTCTCTAGTTTTAACTGTGCTTTGACATTCTCTAGATAATTTTGTAGTTTTTGTACACTCATAGCTTTATCGGTCATAGTTGAGTATAGCATTTCTCCTGCTTGCTTATGAAATTTTATTTGGTCTATACGATGAACATATTTGGCAGGAATCTCATAATATATCTTTTTGTAATATGTTGATGACTTAGGATGCTGTATTGTGGGCTACAAAAAGGTCATCTTCATTTTTTTTGTCTTATAATCAAATGCAGAAAGTAATCTGTTATGGATGCCAGGAGTCTGCTTCAAGTACTGTGAATATATTTCAGCTTTTATTTCTTGATTTTTGGCCTTAATATCTTTGTATCTCTCTTTCATGTCTATTACTTTGTCCAATGGTTTACTTGAAGAAGAGACTTCAACACTATGCTGCTTCTCGATGATCTGAGCACTAGAAGTTGAAGGTTTATGAGTTTCCTTTGAAACTGATGGAAGTGCATTTTCTTTAATTACAGTGTCTGTATCATTGATCTCAATTGTATCAATTGTTGGGTTGTGTTATATTATTTCCACGACTAGCCCATGTAGTTAACCGGTGGGTTGGAGTGGGGGGGGGGGGGGGGGTCAATGGGGTTGGGCAACCTGTAACCCCACTTCATGGGTTCTAGGGCAGCGCCCTGGAAAATTTTGGTTTTGGAACCTATGTTAGGTTGGGTGGACCCACCTATGGTTTTGTTCATGATTTTCGCACATGTTTTTTGGACACGATGGTTTTTCAATCCATGGTATTGGACGCGATGGTTTTCGATCCATGGTATTGGATGATTCGGCATGTATAGATATGTATTGTAACATTGAAAGGAACATAATGAAAAATAAAGCTGGTAGTCCCAGTTTTGGGATCCAGGGTAAAATCTCTGTGTATATGTGTTTTATGTGTTATTCTCTCGCACTGTTTATTTTCTGTGTTTTAGAATTTGTATGTAGGTAATTTCTGTATGGGGTTAAAACCTACATTTGGTATCAAAGTTGTTTTGGATTCAAGGGGATGCCTTTGTTGCTAAGGGTTTTCACTCGGGCCTGTGGTAGACCCTGTTCAGTGGGAGATCTGCGAGATCGATTTTGGTGGTAAAGAAGATGGCGAGCAGTGGAAAGATAGAGATCGAGAAATTTAATGGTCAAAGTTTTGAGTTGTGGAAACTCAAGATGGAGGATCTGTTGGTGGATAAAGATCAGTGGATCGCAGTATATCCAGGTACTAAACCAACGGGAGTGACTGATGAAGAATGGAAGAAGTTGGATCGGAAGGCAAAGAGCACAATATGATTGTGTGTCTCAGATTCAGTATTGTTGAATGTATTAGGGGAAGCTATGATGAAGGATTTGTGGGACAAGTTAGGGACTTTGTACCAATCTAAGTCTCTGGTGAATAAACTTTTCCTGTGGAAAATGCTGTATAACTTGAGGATGAAAGATGGAGACTCAATGACAGAGCGTCTAAACACATTTAATACTGTGGTAAGTTAGTTAGCATCTATTGATATTAGAATTTTAGATGAATATAAGTGCTTCAGTTTGTTGCGTTCTCTACCCTATTCGTGGGATAGTCAAGTTATTGCAATAGGTAGCAATGCAACTGCCTTGCATTTTGATGAAACAGTCTCATCCTTGCTGACGGAGGAGATGAGACAGAAAAATATGGAGAGCCAGAATGGTGATGCCTTGTCTGTACGAGGACAATCCCAAAACAGAAACAAAAATAAGTCATCGAGTGGGAGATCTAAATCTAGGGGGAGATCTAAATCTCCATGAAAACATGTAAAGGTGGTGTGTTGGAAATGTGGAAAGGAAGGGCACTTCAAAAGGGACTGTAAATCTAAAGCTCCTGATAAAGGAAAGGGATCTGATGATGCTCCTTCTATAGAGGCGAAAATCACCTCAGATGAAGGTGGGGATGTGTACTTGGCTTCTTCATGTACACATGTTGATTGTGAGGCATGGTTGATTGACTCAAGTGCATCCTTTCACTTCACTCCCCATAGAGAGTGGTTCTGCGAGTATGAGAAATATGATGGTGGTGTTGTCTTCTTGGGGGATGACAGGAAGGCTAAAATCATTGGTTGTGGAAAAGTAAAGTTGAAGTTGCAAGGTGTAAGGGTTAGAACACTTCCAGGTGTTTTGCATATTCCTACATTAGCCATAAATCTGATTTCTGTTAGCAAGCTGGATGATGGAGGTGCAAAAATAGTGTTCGAGAAGGATACCTGCAAGATGGTTCGGGGAGCACTAGTATTGATGCGGGGAGTTTGGATTGTAACTCTGTACAAGCTGCAAGGTAGCATGGTTGTTGATGGGTGCAATAGTTTTGTGGTTCCTGAAAGTGGAGCAGAAAATCTAGTGGTCTTTGGAGAGAAGACCATGCTGTGGCATCAAAGGCTTGGAGATATTGGAGAGAAGGGCCTTTGAATACTTCATGGTAAAGGTATGGTAGAAGGTATGAGTAATAGCTCTCTGGATTTTGATTTCTGTGAAAATTGTGTATATGGGAAGCAGAATCGGGTGAGTTTCCCCTCTGGTGGTAAGAGGTTGAAACGTATATTAGAGCTTCTGCACAGTGATGTGTTTGGACCTGTGAAGGTTCCATCACTGGGTACGTCTATGTACTATGTATCATTTATAGATGACTTCTCAAGGAATACATGGATATTTTTCCTTAAGAATAAATCTGAAGTCTTTGACAGGTTTAAAGAATTTAAGGCTCTGGTGGAAAATCAAATAGAGAAGAAGATAAAGGTGCTGAGGACAGATAATGGTGGAGAATTCTGCAGCAAGGAATTTGAAGAATTCTATAAGAAGTGTGGTATAGCATGGAAAAAGACTACTCCATATACACCTCATCAAAATGGAGTCGCAGAAAGATTGAACAAGATGTTGATGGAAAGGGAAAGAAGCATGCTCAGTGGTGCCGGGTTAGGATAGGAATTCTGGGTAGAGGCGATGGATACTGCATGTTACCTGGTCAACAACTCACCTTCATCAGTGTTGGATGATAAGACTCCATAAGAAGTATGGACTGGTAAGAAACCCTCTCTTTCACATTTGAGGGTATTTGGATGTGATGCATATGTACATGTTCCAAAGGAGAAACGAACCAAGTTGGATAGTAAATCTAAAAAGTGCATCTTT